>JAQGAF010006170.1:0-10677 GCA_034687865.1 Kryphioiulus occultus | reverse complement strand
CAACTTGCAGTCATTTCCCTGACATTATCTGACAACTTTTCAATAATTTCCCTGACATTCCCTGACAACTTTTCAGTCATTTCCCTGACATTCCATGACAACCTTTCATTAATTTCCCTTACATTTGATGACAACTTGCAGTCATTTCCCTGACATTATCTGACAACTTTTCAATAATTTCCCTGACATTCCCTGACAACTTTTCAGTAATTTCCCTGACATTCCATGACAACCTTTCATTAATTCCCCTTACATTTCCTGACAACTTGCAGTCATTTCCCTGACATTTTCTGGCAGCTTTTCAGTAATTTCCCTGACATTCCCTGACAACTTTTCAGTCATTTCCCTGACATTCCCTGACAACTTTTCAGTCATCTCCCTGACATTCCCTGACATTAATTAATTTCCCTGACATTCCATGACAACCTTTCATTAATTTCCCTTACATTTCCTGACAACTTGCAGTCATTTCCCTGACATTCCCTAACAACTTTTCAGTAATTTCCCTGTAGAATTGAAACTATATACTTAAAAAAATTATGTGTGTTGCATTGAATTGAATGAAATTGATGTAGACGGAATTTTGAACATTATTTCATTGCCAGTTCTAAATTATTTATTGAATATTTTGAATGTTTTTAAATTTATAATTGGGATTTTTTAAACCTTGAAATTCTGAAATATAGCGAGGCTTTGACATTTTAAAATATATAAAATATAAATTGTAAAATGCATTATTCGATGCAAACGGAATACATTACACTTTGCATTACACAACATATTCTTCAATGCACAAGAACTAAGCTTACATTACAGTGTGCATTACTCAAGACATTTTTTTCCAACACACATAATGCATCGCAATATGCATTCCATAATGCATTACAAACTGCTTAAAACACATTTTAAAATGCATTTTCAAATATATTCGTCAATAGAGTTTGAAACTAAATTTGTCTCAACCTACAGATATGCACTACAATTACATGTGGGAAAAGAGGTCAAATTGCCTATGTAGCGGTATACCCATTACAATGAGTGTGTAATGCATAGGGGCTCACAGAGCATTTATTGATGAGCAAAAAACAGCCATAAAATGAGAAAAGCAAAAAGCATCGCAGCACTGAATGTTTCCGATTTGTCAAATGTAAAACTATACACACAGACGTGCACAAGTATAATATAAATCTTCGATTTTCACTCGCAATACGTTACTTTCAAGTTGATGCTGAAAAAAGCTGTCACCATAAATGTTGCTTTTATAAGCAGGGAAAAAAAGCTTGAACCAAGCAACTGCATATATATCTTCAGCAACAATTCAATGCAGTCACTTTTTTCTACTTTCAAGTTATGAATTCCCACTTCCTGTTCATACAATTGTGTACGGGCCACGATATTTCACGCTTAATAGCACGTTGAGATATTCACCGAAAAATAAATCGATGAAACAACAATAAATCTCTCAGTGAATGATTATCAACCTGTGATAACTGCCATCAGCTCGGTGCAACATTCAACAGATTCAATAAAGGACGAAAAGTCGTATATTGAAAGATTTACTAAATGAAAAAGGTAATAATAAAAATTATTTGCATATAAATTCGAAATAAGAATATGACTATAGAATAAGCTGGGACAGCCTGTAATTGAAAATATACGAATGACCGGAAATGTGAGTAGACATAACAAAAAATCAAATTAAGTAAAAACGTTTTTAATTCAAATTTGGGTTTTATTGATTGATTTTTAGTGCATCATTTGTTATCTAGTTTTTCAAAAAAAAAAATTGATTTTGTGTGACTCGTATCCATCACATTTTTTAGCTTAATGCGAAATTAGTTATGTCAATGATGTCTTCACTTAGAGTAGGGGTGTCAAAATAGTGACAAATGATGACAGGAGGTTAAACCAAATGCTATGTCAACATTTGTTAAATAACAATTTGTTAAAACTCAACATGTGTCATCCAGGTTTTCAAAAAATACACTTTTGTGTGACTAAAATCCATCACTTTTGACATGATGCTGACACAATTTAGCTAAATTCGAAACTTTTTTCAGTCAATGTTGATGTTTTCACTTGGGTGTGGGGGTGCCAAGATAGTGACAAATGATGATAGGTGGTTAAACCAAATGCTACGTCAACATTTGTTAAAATTCATCATGTGTCATACAGGTTTTCAAAAAAATATGCTGTGTGAAACTAAAATCCATCATTTTCATCCCTAGTTCAAAAAATATTCCTTGTGTGACTAAAATCGATCGCTTGACAAACTGTTGAAACAAAGTTAGATAAAATCAAAATTATTTCAGTCAATGGAGATGTTTCCACTTAGGGTGGGGGAAGGGGTGTTCAAATAGTGACAATTGGTGACATGTGGTTAAACCAAATGCTATGTCAACATTTGTTAATAATTCATCAAAATGTATCATGAGTCATCCATGTTTTCAAAAACATACTTTCATTCGACTAAAATCCACCATTTTGTTAAAATCATCATGTGTCATTCAGGGATTAAAAAAATGCACTGTTGTATGACTAAAATGCATCTTTTGACAAAATTTTGACAAATTTAGATAAAATCAAAATTATCTTAGTCAATAATACCGTACGTAAACATTTGTAAATAACAACTTGCTAAAAATCATTAAGCTAAAGTCTTAATTTTTTCAGACAAGATGATGCCAGATCCACATGGAAAGAAAATGCATTTCAAATGCATGGTGAAATGCATTAAGAATTGCAAGATATATTGCAAATGTATTGGTCGTTTTTATCCCAACACGAAATAGATTTGGTAATGTAAACAAAAACACATAGAATATACTGACAACTTATTTAAAGTACATGTACATACTTACAAAAGTTGTTTGCTGCATTGAATCGAATGAAATTGATGTAGTTTTGAATTTGAAACTATTTCATTACCAGTTCTAATTTAGTTGTTGAATATTTTAGATGCTTTTTTTAAAAATTCAGAATTAGCATTTTTTAAACCTTGAAATTACGAAATATATTCTGAGATTTATATCCTGACATTTTACAATGCATAGAATATAAATTGTAAAACACATTCTTCAATGCAAACAGAATTCATCGCACTATGCATTTCGTAATGCATTACAAAGTGCTCAAAAACACATTTTAAAATGCATTCGGAGATGCATTTTCAAATATATTTGTAAATACAGTTTGAAACTAAATTTGCCTCAATCTACAGACATTTTAAAATGTATTTCCAATGCATGCCTTATAGTGCATTTCTAAATGCATTACCATAACAGTGCAGCTGCTTACTTTAGCATGATATCAACTATGAGTGTTAGGTCAACTGGAACTTAGTTTTTGATGACGAAATAAATCGGTGATTATTCTCCCGCACTCCTCTAAGACTATTGTAAGAGCAATGTCGGAAATCTTGGCTATAATGTCTGGAGTGTTGGAGGTTATTTGATAAAGTGTGGTGTTAGTTGATTCGCAATATCTTTTGGCACTTGTGTGCCAATTCGGTGAAATATGAGGCGTCCACTCGCTGAGTGAACCACAAATCACTGTGATGAATGAAAGGCCAACACATTGGGCAGTGGAGGGTCAAGACCCCGATTGTTTCAGCTTGAATGACCAGCGCGGATGGCCAATTGCGACATATTGTTATTACGACATTGAAAAAGCATAAAAGGCAGAGACCATTCAACGGACTACAATGCGATGTAATGGCACCGAAAACGATGGAAAATTGCCAATATCATTTCGCCCTGGCAATTTTCATACAAGACCACATCCGCAATTCTCAAATCAAATCCAATTTGCCGGATAATGCGTCAAGAAACGATATAGGGAGGGAGGACGAATCACTTAACGTTTTCGGAAAAACGAAAAAAAATTCTGGCATTAAACTTATGGTGACCACTAACTTAGGAAAACTAAATTCCATGAGTTTTCCAGGTTTCAAGTCAAAATCCCCTGTGTTTTCCACGTTTTCCAGGTTGAATATAAAAATTCACTGAGTTTTCTAGATTCCAAATCTAAATTCCCTAAGTTTTCCGGGTTTGAAGTTAAAATTCCCTGAGGTTTCTAAGTTTCAAGGTTTCAAGTCCAAATTACCTGAGTTTATCAGGTTTTCCAGGTTTTAAAGCAAAATTCAATGAGTTTTCCAGGTTTCAAGTCCAAATTCCCTGAGGTTTCCATTTTAAGTCAAAATTCCCTGAGTTTTCCAGGGTCATACTCTAATTTTCTCAGGTTCCAAAAATATATTTTACTGATTAAGGTTTTACAATTCTATTGAAAACAATATTTAGTAATAATAATAAGGGCATTACTGGCATTTCTGGCTTTAAATTCATGGTGACCATAAATTTCTGAAAACTAAATTTCATGAGTTTTCCAGGTTTTCCAGCGTCATATTCTAATTCTTTACAATTATATTGAAAACAATATTTTGTAATAATAATACTGAAGTTACTGCCATTTCTGGCATTAAATTCATGATGGCCACTAATTTCTGAAAACTTAATTCCCGTAGTTTTCCAGGTTTTCCAGGGTCATGTTCTAATTTTTCCAGGTTCAAAAATATATTTTAACGATTAATGTTTCACAATTCTATTGAAACAATATTTAGTAATAATAATGACTTATGACATTAAATTCACGATGACCACTAATTTCTGAAAACTAAATTCCCTGAGTTTTCCAGGTTTTCCAGCGTCATATTCTAATTTTTTCAGGTTCAAAAATTTGTTTTGACGATTAATTTTTTACAATTATATTGAAAACAATATTTAGTAATAATAATGACTTGTGACATTAAATTCACGGTGACCACTAATTTCTGAAAACTAAATTCCCTGAGTTTTCCAGGTTTTCCAGGGTAATATTCTAATTTTGACATGTTCAAAAATATATTTTAACGATTAATGTGTCACAAATCTATTGAAAACAATACTTAGTAATAATAAGTACATTACTGACATTAAATCATAATAACTGCTCCTACTAATTTCTGAAAACTGAATTCCATGAGTTTGCAGATATTTAAGCACATTTCCAGCAAAAGCAGATCACAAATACAGCATTTATATTGATTTTCTGAGACAGACCAATTAAAATCGTTAAGTTATGACAAATTTCCAGTTGATTAAATTTGAATTGCTACCATTCATTTGATAAGTAAATGTAGACATACACTTAAGTGGAAATGGGACATCAAATGAAAGGACGTATTTGATTAAACTACTTCTGTATTTAAGCTTAAACAAATTAACCAGAAACACATAGTTTAATTCTTCTTAATTAAGGAAATTAATGCTGTAAGTGAAACTATTTCCTAGGGGAAAACCATTAACAGTGTATTTATTTTTAACACAATACAAGTGATTTTCGAAAATGACAGTTCCAAAAAAAATTAATTAACGTCATGTAATTCAGCTTTGACGTAATTTACTCAATAAAGAAACCCTTCTGTCTGGTCTACTTTCTCACATCTTCAGTGATTTTTTTTATGCAACATCCCTGAAATATCATGCACTTTCAGTAGATTGTGTCTATGAAGATGCATATTGATTTTGCAATCATTTCGTGATATCAGAATTCGAAAAATCTGCTTCATAAAGTCACGTCTCCAGCTTTATTACGATCATTTACATTTCCAATTACCTTTACGATATAAGGAACTTTCCAATACTATACTGGCTTTGTGTATCCTTGGCTGAAGAGTAAACAATATGATAGATACTGTAACCCACTGTCATATTTTCAATGATTACATTGGTTCGAATAAACACAAAATTAGACAATGCTAAGCGGATAACTTAATATTAAAACGATATTGAGGATCAGTGCTAAGAAAAATTTCAAGTAATAATTATTAATTGAAAGTATCATGCATTTTATAATGAAATACACAAATTTCATTATTACAGCGTTTTTAAAGCGCTTCAATTCAAAATGCATTCCAGGAATTAAAAAATTTAAACTTAATTTTGAATTGCAATATCATAAACGGATTTTAAATCACATTATTCTGAATTAAATATAGTCAAAATATATTTCAATTTTTGTTTTAAATAAAAATGCTTTCACTAGCAATTTGTTGAAATATACTTGTATTAATCTGAAAAAAATATAGCCAGAAATATATTTTAAATTATGACGTTTTTGAAATACAAATATGTTAGCTAGAAATTTTTTAAAATGCTTTTTAAAGTGCAAACATTATAGGCTAAAATATTATAAATAAGGTTTTTTAAATAACAATATTTGATTTAGCAACTTTGCGAAATCAATTTTAAAATGCAATATTGTATATCGAATAAACTATAGCCTAGATATGTTTCAATATGTATATATGTATATATGTTTCAGATATGTATGCATTTTAAAAGATATGTACAATACATTAAAGCTTAAAATATATTTTAAATCATTGTGTTTTTTTTCAAATAAAATATAAAATTATTTTTCTAGCAACGTTTTTCAAAATAAAAAAAAATATAATATACATTCTCTAGCAAATTCTGAACATGCATTTTCCATCACAAAATATTTTATACAGAATAATATTTTGTATCAGAAAATGCATGTTGAAAAATTGCTAGAGAATGTATTGTTTGTTTCAAAGAAAAACCGAACTACTGTCTCTAACAATTTTTGAAAAAAAAACATTTTGAGATTCAATCCATTATTCTGATTAAAATATAGCCTGAAATACATTTCTGTTGGGTTTCCAAAAAAAAAAAAAGAATACTTTGTCCAGTAATTTTTAAATTAAAAATTATTATACACCTGTGGCTTAAAAAACAATAAACAACAGTATGTAAACTGAAAAAATTACAACGAACGTGTTGTGATATCGTAATAAATTTATTCTGTATATATTCCATCTATTGTAATTTCGTCTTGGGGCAATATTTTCATCAGGTTATCTCACAAGACTTGACATTGGTGCTAGAATTACCCTGAGGTGGATTTTCATGATGACTTTTCCCTTCGTTCTCATAGAGGCTCACCATTTATTTATTTTCATTTTAGATTTTTTTTGCTTTTGTGTTATTCGTTGTAAATTTGATTGCCAATGAAAACTCGCTGTTCATAGGACCCATTCCCACAAGCCCACAACATCCAGCGGCCATATTGGATTTACCATCTTCTCAAAGTTTAAGTGAAAACTCGATCGACTGCAGCAGGATGAGTGATAATACAATTTTCTCTTACGAATTGAATTATACTCGATCTGGAAAACAGTGAGACGCAAATCAAACAATAAATTGAGGTCGTCTTCAATTTCGTTAGAGAAACGTGCCACGTTCGGAAAAGAACCCTCAGTAGACAAAAAGTAGACATTACAAATGTCTGCTATGATTTTTGTTAGAAAATTTGTTTTAAAATCCAACCTATGGCGTTTACAAGCAACTAATCCAGCCTGACCAAATCATATACTTAAAATTTCACTGTCGAGGATGGAACAAATTTCCATTGTACTGTTCAGGATATGGAATGATTTTTGCATTACAATGTCCAGGATATGGAACGATTTTTTCATCACACTGTACAGGATGGAAAGATTTTTTCCGTCACACTAATGCCCAGGATGGTTTATATCGTTAAAAAAGATACATTTAATGTTGAGAAATTAAAATTGCACGCACTATAGTGTTCTAACGCTGACAACTAAAGTTGAGAAATTACACAATTTGAACAAAAAACAGCTTACACACACAACAATTTGTAAAATTGGCTTTAGTTGGATAAAGTGCAATTTCCCAAAGGACAAAAAGCGAATTTTAGTCATTAATTGGATTTCGTGGTCTGACGTCTACTGTGGATAAGAAACAAGAAAGTGTTGTCGAGACTTTTAACTCGAAAATTTAATTTACTTTTATTTTCATCCTACTGCACGCCATGTGTCAAATGGGTGTCTATGGGAACGTCCAAGTATTACGTCATCTCCCCAAAAAAACATGCAATAAAAAACTGAACATGAAAGTTAAGTTAGATTTTTTTTTTGCAACCATCCATTTAGCACGGTCCATTCCATTATTTTTGATTTTATGCTACTGGGCAATTCAAGTCATTCGTTCGATTCCCCCGTTCTATTCCATCACGTTCGATTCCCTCGTTCTATTCCATCACGTTCGATTCCCTCGTTCCATTCCATCACGTTCGATTCCCTCGTTCTATTCCATTAAGTTCGATTCCCTCGTTCTATTTCATCACGTTCGAATTACTGCACCCAATTCTAAATCACTCGATTTTCTCATTCCATTTCTCATGTAGAATATTCGATTTAGTGATTCTTTCCTTATCAATTTCTGGCATCGTCTATCCAACATCACCCTGAGGCTATCTTATATCTTTTCAAACATTTCCAAACTAAATTACGGCATGCTTTGAAAAAAGCCATATGCAAATTTTTGTATAAAGCGGTGGATGTGGTTTAATATAACTCAAATACCCATATGGATACAAAAATCCCCAAATATTAGTGAAGTACCATCTATTGTTTTATATTTTTGTTGCTCTAATTTATTTCAAAATGCAATGCGGATAAAAATGAAAGACTGCAAATACTGCCAAAATAGTACAAAGTGAGAAATATAGAACAGGTCACATGTATATTAAAAGTTTAGAAATCGAATTTCTATGACACTTTTCTTCTAGGCTTTATAATGGTTGCATTTCTACGGGGTTGCCTCAATACTCGAAATACTTTTTATGGGAATTAGAAGCCTAGCAGATGCAATTCATGAGCTTGTTTACCTGTTTTGTATGGCTTTGATTTTTTTTGTCAAAAGATTCAAGAAATAGGCCTGTGACCTGTGACTTTTCTTGATATGATTAGTAGACTGCCTTAGCTTCTAAACAAGATCAAAGAAAGCTTTTGTACGTATTATAGAAATGGGGAGAAACTTAATTTAATAGATTAAAATTTGATGAAAAAAACACCGTTGATAGTAACAAATATTTAGAGAGAAATTGTGTTTAAATTTAAACCTTTCGATTTTGGCTTCAAATTGTAAAGCAGTGTATTGACTATTTTGCCAAAAATATTTCTGACATTTTACTATGTACTTTTCAACGATATACAAGGTGAGTGAAAATCCATTTCTACTAGCACATATCTGTCAGGATTGAGGGGACACTTGTAATGCATTTGATATTATAATAAATCAATTGTTGTTTTTTCAGTCAAATTAATATCGATGGATTTCAAGTGTAGTTTTATGGAAATGGTTTTGTAAGATTCTTATAAATATTAGTGTTCAAAAGAGCGCCGCAGGCAATTTTAAAAAAAACTGATACACATAATCAAATTTAGTACGTTTTTATGAAATTAAGGACATGAATGGAGTGGAATCCACAGTTTTAAGGTGGATTTCTTGTGAAATTCATTTTCAATGAACTTTTCACATAAATTGTCATTGTTACCCAATTTTTACATCTTTCACACAAGGGCATACATTTTCACAGTTTTTCACACTGGTCACATGCCTGAAATAAACTCAATAATGCAGTTTTCGAAAACATTGAAAATTTCAGATACACTGATATTGACCGAAATTAACTCCGTAAACGAAAACTGAATAAATATGTTTTCAGTTTTCAAGAAATAACGGATTTTAGGTGTAATCTCTTGAAAACGTTTTTCAGAAAACCTTAAATTAACCGTAAAATTAGCACATTTTTACCCAATTTTCACATTTTCACATTTTCACACTTTTTTATACTGGCCTCAGGCCTGAAATAAACTAAAATCTTCGTGACCTTCGTACTAAAGCTTAAACTATTAAAACTACTAAAAGAAATTCCAAACAAATTTCAAAGACGTTATTATGATCAGAAGTTATGGATAGAAACTTAAATAATTTTCTCAACGTTTTAATAACTGGGGAATAGCATTTATCTTTTGCGTTTAAAAAAACGAGTTCAACATGCATTTCCTTAAACATAAGTGGGTTTTAAAGCCAAGTTACATAGTGTTACATAGTGTTGGAGGTCCACAGCAGCCAGTGGTTCGATCATTTAATTTCGATTTCTTTTCCAGTCAAAAAAGCCTTAAAGGTATTCATTTTGTATTTCTATTTCACAGTTGGTCCTAAATCAGCTTCCCTTCATTTGCCGCGTTTTATATCCCATCCCCATCTTTACAATTTCTCTTCAACTATTTTTTTCTTTCTGAAACTCCTTTACACGAACAAGGCAACCCTTGAGAGATGAGAGCTCCTCTCACTGGCTGGTGTCACAAAACCCGAAGACTTTCACATTTGGGGGGTCCCACGGGGGAAGCCACGGTGGATCTTCTCGGGCAATTACGTTACGAGAAGAAATCACTCAGGGCCCCCCCAGCATAAAATACACGTGACACCCCAGCAACCTTCGTGATGAACTCATCATTTCCATCACACAAGAATTCCACTGCTTAGCAGGGAGTTGGATTTCATCTTGATTGAAATGCTGCAAGAAGCACTACATAACCCAAAAATAAACCTCATGGCCACACCTTCTGACCA
Organism: Kryphioiulus occultus; assembly: GCA_034687865.1. Classification (NCBI taxonomy): domain Eukaryota; kingdom Metazoa; phylum Arthropoda; class Diplopoda; order Julida; family Julidae; genus Kryphioiulus; species Kryphioiulus occultus. Next base: position 172 of record JAQGAF010006170.1, on the reverse strand, counting down.
CAAGCAGCTATCCAGGGTGACCCATAATAGTCTTGTCCTCGTTCATGCCCAAATGGAAAGGAAATGCATTTCGAAATACATAACATGCAATGCACTTTTGAAATGTATTTCAAAATACGTGTAGATTGAGACATTAATATATTGCAAAATGCATAGGAAAATGTATTTCCTG
>JAQGAF010006169.1:0-10678 GCA_034687865.1 Kryphioiulus occultus | reverse complement strand
TCCATTATAATGCCATGGCCGTAATTCTGAAAATATTTAATATTTTCACAAAAAATTTGGCAGTTATCCTTATATGTTAGTTAATTGTATGTATACAAATGATTATGCAGTTTGAACAAAAAAAATTTTTGGGTCTCTAGAGGTTAGTTTTTAATCTTGGTCAGGTTCATGTTTCTATATCTTAACATCCTTATTTTGGAGAGGTGAAATGAAGGTGATCATAAAGTCTTAATTTTACTACAATTTTTTTTTAAATTGTTAGTTACAATGACCAACGATTGGGGGGAAAAAAAGGAAAAAGAACCATGCACATCCACTAGTTTACTTCATATAAGCTTACTTGAACTGTACATGTATTTGGTTCATGGGCAGTACCAGCAGGAGGCACCCTTATGTTGTAAATATGCTGGTATGTTGGTACATTTATATTAAACATGTACGTTGAAAAAGAAATTTATTTGTAAGACATGTATATGACAAATATTTTTTGTAATAATATACAAGTATAATGAAGACAAATATATTGGTATTATATTAAGAATATATTCTTCATGGAAAATATTAATCAACAAATAGGAACACTTTAAATGTTTACATGAAATACATGTATGCAATTTCCAAATGATCACGTTAAGTATATTCAGTATTTTCCATATGATATCATAATATATTATAAAAAAATATATTTTTATATAATATGAATACATAGACGTCTACATTACATATTATTGCCGAAATATTTGACATAAACAAATTTGTAAAATGTATATTTAATTCTGTATAAACACTTAATTGGCCTATTTGGGAAAAAAAATGAAGAGAAGAAATAGTACCTAAAAACCATACTCGTGTATGTTTTCTGGTGCATGTGTTATGATTCCCAATTTCAGAAGAAAATTGAATTCAAAAGAGATTTCCATACTGTAGAATCACCCAAGGTTGTTCGCAGTCTGTACTGTCTTCAGAAATTGCGCTTGATACTGATGGGCCATTTGATCACATGATACCAGTGGCCATCTTGAGCGGTTTTCTGTAAACGCAGTTTTTGATTCTAACGATTACAGTGCCGCATGCTGGCACTATCTGTGTATCAAATACACTTGTACATGCGAAACCTTTAGTTCTTCTCACTTTTTTCTCTTTGAACTCTTGATTTTTTTAAAATTAATTGTTGTGATGGGGTAGGACTTTACGATCACTATGTACGCTTTTAAACCTTTGGGTTTATTTGAGTAGCATCTGCAGGGTAACATGTTGCTGACATGGGTTTTTCCCATATTTCCTGCGGGTGATTTGGTTTTTGCATGTCGTTGGCTTTGCTCGTATTTCATTTGTGTAAATTTTTTTCTAGTTCCATGTTAATTAATTTATGCATTTTTTTCTTGTAGGTAAGTTTCCAGTCCATGACTGTCATTACATATCAGTATAAGTTATGCGTTTATTGGCGGTAAGTTACAAGACTGTGTACTCATGATACGGATAACATGCAATTAATGAGATGACAAGAGGTGAAGAGTCTTAGACGAAAATTATATTATACTGTTATTATTGCACACGTGACTAGTTCTGAACAGGATAACACAATTAGTGCGCTATGGCAGCTTGCCCCTCTCAACTTAATGTATTCATGCGCTGACAAAAATGGGAAGGACTGACATATTTTTAGTTAATCTCAGTGAGATTTTCTGGCAATCGCGGAGAGCACTACTTTCTATAGGCGGTTACTCGGTTTTCAATTGGAAGCTGTCTGGCAGGTGGCAGCACCGTAGGTACTATGTTAGCCTGCAATAGACTATAGTTGTGGCTCCTAAGATCGAGAGCATGGTCGTAGGAACCTTGATTTACTCTGGTTATAAGGCCGTTTAATTCAAATTTTCACTTGCTATTCATGGTGACTACCACCCTGAACATCTCAAGCAGTTTTATATTCAACTTGGAAAACTGGGAAAAGTCAAGGAATTCCGAATTGAGACCTGGAATGTTTTTGTATCAAAATTGTATTTTTTTTTTCGTTCATTATACATTTGAGAAATTAGCACAAAAATGATTGGCCCATAATCAATTATATCATTTTCTTAAAATTCGGCATTTAAGATTGTTTTGCTAAAAATGTTGCCTATGACACGCTTAGATTAATCGTAATTTATGCATTATTGCCGATTTAGATAAAACAAATTGCCGTCTTTGTTGCCATTGCAATTGATATTTGCGAAAAACGAATTTACGCCGAAAATTCGTAATTTCTGTCAATATTAATATTTCTGAAATTTTCAAAATGGTCTACCGTAGAACTACATTGTTTATGACCTTGTCTTTATAAATAATCCCTCAAAAACCTCTTTCATTATAATTGTTATTTCCAAAAAAAACATTTCAAGAAAAATATACCTAAAATCCATTATTTCTGGTAGTTTTTCAAAATGGTCGAAAAATCCACCATTGCGATCTAGTTTTTCGAAAGATATATTATCCGTAAAATTGCGCCATTTTTAATCATTAAGATGCATATTTTGAACCTGGAAAAATCTGAATTTGATCCTGGAAAACCTGGAAAAATCAGAATTTGTCGCTGGAAAACCTGGAAAACTCGGGGAATTTCGTTTTCAGAGATTAGTAGTCACCACGCTAACTTGTACATGTGGAGTAACTTCAGCACATGCACGAAAGCACAATTTTTGTTTAGGGAGTTGTATAGGGGAATTCCCTAAATACAGTGCTAATCTTCAATTTGCATCCGACTGTATTCAAGCTGTGCGTGACACGTCGTATGCAAATGAGATTCGTCATGGAAACGCAGACTGACCATGGCTTTTTTTGGTGGCGGAGTGATCGCAGGGTGATAAGGCCGCTCGGCGGAGGGGAATGACCACCGGTCACGTCTCCTCGCCTTTCGAGCTTGAGCGACTTCATTTGCATAACTGCGAATTAGAGACGTTTTTTCTTCTGTCAGGAAATAAGCAGTGTTATTATTATCTGTCCAGTTATGGCCTCACTGGTCAAGCGCGCGCTTCAATGGACGGTGAGTGACCAGACAGGCGTCATTTTGGCTCCGATTTCGGAAGCCAGGGGGCGTGCAGCCAGTAATTGCGATTTAGATGTCAGACGCGCTGATTGACCTTGGCGGAGGTCAGAGGTCATTGTGGTTTAGCCCGGTGAGCAGCGATGTACACCGGTTGTTGAAGTTGCTGTTGATTGTGTCTGTGCTGAATTAGTGAATTGCGGTATTTTGAAAGGTGAAACCTGTATATAACGACCATTGACCATTGACCAACGACCATTGAGTGGCAACATAAATAACTTTTTGTGACTAGGGTAATACTGAATGAGCATACAGATTCTGTTTCGATTTCTGCTGTTTTTTTATAGTTTAAGAATTCAATTAATTTCAATTAAATTGAACTTGTCATTCCAAACCCGTTAGTCCAGCTTCCCAAACCTTGGTGAATGCCCCAAAATTGGGTGAAAGTGGTTTTTCTTAATAAAAATGATCAAATCATTTTTCTGATGCATAACGAATACTATCAAGAAAGTTTATTTTGGGTAACAAGAACTTTCTGCTAAACTGATTTTGGGTAACAAGGAATTTCTGCTAACCAGACAAAATCTGGGTAACAAGGACTTTCTGTTTAATAGACTTTGGGCAACAAGAACTTTCTGCTAAGCAGATTTTGGGTAACAATGGCTTTCTGAAGGGCAGATTTTGGGTAACAGGGACTTTATGACGGGCACATTTTGGGTAAGGAAATTCAGGTCCTTACTATTGGTCCTACCCAATTAGGTAGTACATGTATTAATCGCCTTACAGGTTCATGGATTGTCGTATTTTGCTGACAATAGGGTGATATGTTGAATTGCGTTTATCAAGGTGGTCGCTTTCTGAAGGTATTTTTAAGCTTTGGACCATGAGAATGGCCGTTCATCAAACAGAATGTGGACCAACCTTATTTTCGGTACACTCCAGGATTCGTGCCTTTTACAGACGCCGAATATGCCACCAGGGAGCAGCGCGTATATTATATCGCCCTATCGGTATCGTGCCGATATGCCCCCGTTTCACATGTCCAGATTTGCATAAGCGCTATTTCCAGCAGTGGTCAGTTGCTGATGAGATCTGGCCTGCCACTGGTAGCTGCAGGTGCCGCTGCGAACTGGATACAACTGATTGCAGCGTGTGATTTCAATTTTTCCACCTTTCTGTCTAACCCACCGTCGTCTGAGCCACGGGTCATCGGGCTCTACTGAGTATTGTGCTCCAAAACTCCTATTGAGTCATTCAAGACTTTCAGCGACTATAGCCATCAGCATCCATGGCATTCTTCGGTGGTAAAGGTGTCGCATAACTGGTGACTACTTGGTATGCAGTACTTGCATAACTGTACACAACTTTTTCTTCAACTGACAGGAGAATTCCCGAGGGGTGGCAACTTGTGAAGTCTCACAGAAATCGTTGTAGCCTCACAGCAATCGTTGTAGTCTCACAGAAATCATTGAAGTCTCACAGAAATCATTGAAGTCTCACAGAAATCGTTGTAGTCTCACAGAAATCGTTGAAATCTCAGAGAAGTTATGGAAGTCTTGTATAAAGTTCGTAGTCCCTGGAAGTGTACGAGTCCGGTTTCGTTCACAGATTACGGACTTCAATGACTTCAGCATGGCGTCGTAGACTTCAATGCCTCCACTCAGTAACAGTGGGACTACAATGTCTACAATGATACTTTCGTGACTTCATAGGGACCTCCAGAATTGCATGGGGACTTCTGGTCTTGACTTTACAGCCTGTCAGTGAAGTAGAATATGGAACTTTCAGGACTTCTTGACTTCGCAGCCTGTCAGAGATGTCAGAACTGAAACCGGAAAGTGTGCACAATTTTGAAGAGTTGCCACCCCCTCGAGATTCCTCAAAGCGTCTGCCAGCCCAACTCTGGAAACAGAGCAGACTGGAGGCTCAAGAACCTGGCAGCGAGGCCCCTGGGAATGTCGGGTATTATTAGCGCCACTTGGAAAACAACAATAAACGTTATGGATATGCAAACCATTCCACACCTAGCAGCTAAGCCTATCGTAATGGCCCGTTTTTTCCTTTTCTTCCTCACCTACAATTGCGAATTGTTGACGGAGCCCGCCAGAATGGCACTGTTCCAAAGGCGGCGATGCAATTCGAGCGAATAATTAGAGGTTGGAATGACGGTATTGCAGCTGTTTTCTCATGCGTTTGGCTCCCACTCGCACTTGGATTGGGTCACTGCGACGTCTTAATGGGATTCCTTGATGATACGGGCCCTCTTCTGGCGCTCAAGATGTCTTTCTAAACACTCATTTTCGATGCAAACCCATCTTATTCAGCTCGTTGGCTCGGCTTTGTTACCTCTTAAGCCGGTGGCGTCGGGCTCAAAAACACCATTTTTTTCGCCCCATTCCTCACGAGTTTGTCATTATGGCCCCAACGTCTTCGGCTATTGCCATGCTGGTGCCTCGTGATTAAACGAGTCTTTACCTGGTAGCCATGCTCGTCTTGGGTTTATTGCTTTTCTACTGCTGCGCGAAGAGCCCTTTTGCACCAGACACTTTTCACACCAGACATACTTCTCATACTAGTACCTTTTGCTTTCGACTCGTAGATTTTGGCAGAACTGCAACCTGTCAGACATTGACAGGGGCGAGGGAGGGTTTTGAGGGCCCTGAAGAAGTGTTTTGAAGTGAGGGCTGGCAGAACACCAGATTATTCTAGCTTCTCAGAGAAAACGATGCTCAGGTAACTCATCTCTGTTGGAAACATAGAAGATGACCATCTCTGTTGGAAACATAGAAGATGACCATCTCTGTTGGAAACATAGAAGATGGCCATCTCTGGTCTTCTGAGGACCCACTGCAGTTCTGGGTCATGAAACGTTGCTTCTGTTCAAGGTACCCCTGGATGGCTTTAAGGGCCCTGAAGAAGTGAAGGTCACTGTTTGGAGGTGGGAGCTGGCAGGACACCTGTTTTATAGCTTCTCAAAGAAAACAAAGCTCAGGTAACTCATATCTGTTGGAAATATAGAAGATGACCATCTCTGGTCTTCTGAGACCCCACCCCAATTCTGAGTCCTGAAAATTTGCTTCTGTTCAACTAGACCCTTCTTCCCTGGTCGGCTGTGTAGGGTGAAATCATGATGGACCTCTGACTCAGACAAGCACTTTTCGTATTAGACTTGAAGATCTTGGAGAAAGTAGAAGCTGTCAGATGGTGGCAATGTCAGGTGTGTAGGGATGGTTTTAAGGGCCTTTGGGCTTCTGTTGGAAGGTGGGGAGCTGGCAGAACACATTTTTCAATCTTTTCAAACAAAACAGAGCTCAGGGCTCTGCTGTAACTATCGATACGATGACCATCTACGGTTCTTCTGAGGGCCCTGAAAAGTTTCTTCTGGCTCAAGAACATTCATGGTATCCCCGGAATTTACTGATGCCTTCCTGAAGACTGGATTTTGGTGTTCTTGGCGAGTGGGTTTTTGAGCAGCAACTCTTGGAAGTAACACCGTGGCCAGTTTTTGTATGAAACTTGTTGAAAAAGTGCAAGCATGCAATGGTAGGTGTCGATGTCATGGTTGTAGCCAATGGGATGTAGAGTGCTGGTAAGCAGATAACTAAAAATGGAACGTACAATGCAAGGGCTTTTGAATGTTGTCTTAAGGGAGAGGGACGAAATTTCTAGTAACTGGAAATCAATACTGCAAATATTATTTTCAGTTTTTACTGTTGCAAATATTACTTTATGGCCACCTCGAGCAATCTTCCAGCTAAAGAACTGGCAAAGTCTCCGTTATATCAACCATCCTGTTGGCGTGGTAACCAAAGACTTGACTTTATACATGGAAACGCTGAACTGACTGTTGATGACTGTTTTGTGAACAGACGGGTGACCAGTTGATGTGAAGTTTGTCAAATTCCCTATTAAATATGTGCTCTAATTGTATGGAAGGCCATGACCAAGTTCTTGGTAGTAGCCAATGGGGTATAGATGTCATGGTAGAGGCCAATGGGATGTAGATGTCATGTTAGTAGCCAATGGAATGTAGATGTTATGGTAGTAGCCAATGGAATGTCGATGTCATGGTTTGTAGCCAATGGAATGTCGATGTCATGGTGGTAGCCAATGGAATGTCGATGTCATGGTGGTAGCCAATGGAATGTCGATGTCATGGTTTGTAGCCAATGGAATGTCGATGTCATGGTGGTAGCCAATGGAACGTAGATGTCGTGGTGGTAGCTAATGGGACGTATATGTCGTGGTAGTAGCCAATGGAATGCAATGTCGTGGTGGTAGCCAATGGAATGTAGAGTACTGGTAGGCAAATAACTAAAAATGGAAGGTGCAATGCAGGACTTTTGGATATTGTCAGAAGTGGAAGAAGACTTCACTTGTGATATCAAGGCGGCCATCTTTGTCGTTTTTGGAAAATGAACTTAAAAAGTTGTCCACGGGCACAACGCCATTAATTCTATCCAAAGTCCATTTCCGCTCGATGCACATTTGGGCGGAAGTGCTAATTTGGAGGAAATTTGACAGGCTTCGCCCAGGTGGAAGGCTTGTGCTGCGAGGGCTTTTAATTTGCAGCCAATTTGTTTGTTCATTTAACAATAATCGGTGCGTCGATGTGATTTGGGAATCGTAGGACCGTAAGCAGTAAGTGAATTAAGGTCGGAAATCCGAACGCCAGAATTCGCATGCAAATAGGAGAACGCTTGACGCGTAATTAACGGAACTGCATTTATCGTGTTCTGCTTGCACGCATTCCAAATGCGATTTGTGCCCATGCGTTAATTTCCAGCGGGAAATTGCCCCTGGGCCATCTCCTCATGCAAATGCTTGCACCCAGGGCTTATGCCCTCCAATTTGGATATCCTGCCGCTAGCGACAGGTGGCGCTGCTGTCGGTGGTTGCTCTCACCTTAAGGAGATACGAATGGTGCTGCCACCTGGACGACGTGGACGTGGTATGCAATACCATTTCCCTTAAATTCAGCATTTGTGATTTTTTTCCTAAAAAAAAAAATCACATAGTTTCGAAACTCGTTTTACAGATATTCACCTATAATCTGTGGTTACTGGTAATTTTTTTCCGGTTTAGGCAATATCTGTCGATATTAATATTTCTGAAATTTTCAAATTCAAATTTGAATTTTTTCAATATTATTGCCAAAAAGTCGTTTCAAGGAAAGTGACATAAAATCTGTTTTTTCTGTTAGTGTTTTAGTGTTAGTAAAATTCGTCATTGGGATATTCGTGTTGAATAAAGACATCATTTGAGATCTATTTCTACAACAAATTTCCGAAAAGCGTTTTTCGGAGATTACACCTATAATCTGTGGGTTCTAGTAATGTTTTATTCAGTTTTAGTGAATTTCTGTCGATATTAATATTTCTATAATTTTCAAAATGGGCTGAAACTGCATTAATAGTGATCTAAATTTTATAAGGTAAGACCCGGAAAAAATAGAAAATGACCCTGGGAAACCTGGCAAACTCTGGGAATTTTGATTTCAGTGTTGTTTCATTGTATTTCACTGTGATCTTTTTGTGACAAACAAAAAGACTGGCTAGTCTTCCAAACCTATAATTAACTACATGCAACGATGTGCTCTTCTTATGGATTTTTTTAAAAATAAAGTTTGTGGTGTTTTCTTCACTACTCTTAATGGCGGCAACAAGTTTCAGAATCGATCTTGCTAGTGAAGAATTCAGAAGGTATACAAGCTTTAGCTTCTTAAATTCGCCAGTTTATAGCATTTGTTTACTTCACCTTTCAAGGAATCCCTCGGAGATTTCCAGTATTTCTTGAGAATACCCTACACTTGTTTTTGAAAAGCCTATTCCCCAATTCTCATCTTAAATTGAGTTCCCAGGTTTTGGTATTAGTTTTCGAATTTCTGGGAACTGATTTTTAATTATGGCAGTTTATTATCATTTTTTTATCTACGATGGTGTGGGAAATGCTTTTAATTGTAAAATGGAATGTAAAAGAATACGCATAAAATCGAATGCCACATTTTTTTCCCCTCGATTTGAAATCATTTGAATTGTGTAATAGGGGGATTATATAGCAGTGTTATATAGCAATTATGTTTTAAAGATAACGTTGTAAGTACAGTGTACGTGTACAGCAAGTGGGCAATATTTTGAAGAAAAAAATATTGCTTTAAACGCAAATTATTTCTGTGGAAGTGAATAAGAAAGTGCAATTTTCTTACACGTTTGGAACAAACATTTTTACGATTTTTGGGAGTGAAATGACTCAAGTGGAGGAAGTGTTTTAATTGCTATAATTAAGTGGGTTGTAGAAACAATCATGTTTCAAACGATCGCACATAACTTTAGACAATGTTCGTTTGAAGATGCATTGTATTACACATTTCTATCCAGAAATATGAATAAAAACAGTAGAACAGGAACTGTTTTTATGTTATTTTTTACCTTTTGAAGATTCTGGCTCATATCGCAAAATTTATAAGGTCTTGGACTTAGTTTCTCGAAAATGTGCTATACCTACACCGGCAATAAATTGCATGTAGTGGCAAAATAACATTTCATGATGACTGCTGATGTGCAGGCCTACATTTATTTGCAACTAAAACAATCAGTTTGTAAAAAAACTGCTCAATAATTTCATAGGCAATCAGCTTTTTCAAAGTTTTTATTGGTTGATTGCCAAACAGTAGACAACTTCCTGCTTCACACTGAAAAACTGGCGTTAAGGCTTATTAAAAGGTTAAGACCCCTTTGGTTATCTACTTTTGGACACCTTGTATACATTTCAAATTGGTTGCATATCTATTTGCAGTGAAAACCAATTTACGATCAGAGTTTGCAACAAGACGGGTTGCCAACTAGTTGAACCAATTAATATCATCAGTTTATAATTGAATGCTTTGCAATCACTTTGCAATCAGTTCTTATGCTGACAGTTTGTTTCATTAGGGCACATTTGATAAGGTGTCACAAAAAAACTGTTTCTTCAAGTATAACCTTTCATGTGTTATTCGAGATAATCGAGAAGTTGTTAAAGCGAAATGCATTCTGGGCACACGTGGTCCGGATTGCCAGACACGTGTAACAAGTACGTTTCGAATACCAGATTCGTATGTATTTTTTGTGGCTTTAGAACTCCAATCCATAAACTTTGAGTACAATCAAATGAAATACGAAATTTAGATGTGAACCAAAATTCAGCATGCTATATCCCCACATGGAAGAAAGATATATTAAGAATATTTTTTTTTGGATATATTATCCATTCATTGAAAATATACAAAATTGGCCTGATTTAATATATGGATAATTTAATTATTATATAGCATCCATACATTAAAATGTACAAATTACATGTATATCAAGAAAATATGATGTATACTATATTGTCATATATAAAATAAATATACGGCACTACGTATGGGGAATACATTGCACACATACACACAATCTTTTCATTTTCTTGACGTAATTTTATCCCAAATAGCTCAATTAAGTATTTACATTAAATATACATTTCCAAATTTCTTTTGCACAACTATTTTGGGAGTAATATATAATGTAGACATTCATTGTACAGACTGTATTCATAATATATTAGCCGGCGCCGGTGGCCGAGTGGTAGCGCACTGGCCACTCGACCCAAGAGTTGCGGGTTCGCATCCCGGCCGAGGTC
>JAQGAF010006168.1:0-10678 GCA_034687865.1 Kryphioiulus occultus | reverse complement strand
GAGACAGTTGCTGTTCAGGAGTGTACAGTATAAGTTTTGCAAGCAGCCAATAAATTTAATCATCCATGACTTTACATATGTTGAGACCATGCTGGTCAACATGCAACATACAGATGTGCAGGTGGTCAACATGTAGAGGTCACTTTCCATTGAGTTAATGTAGTGACCATCCCATCAATAAAATGTGGTCAACTTTGGAGGTTTTAATGTACTATGGTATTCCATGTCTCGAACTCACATACTGTATTTTTCTACTTCCAGGCCATAGTCACAGCCACACTGTGTCACTACTACACACCTGAGTTCCTCGCCGCCCAACGATGGATTGGCGGTCCATCCCCGGCTTCATGCCGCAGGGCCTACCCAGCATGCAGCAGCCGGCCTACAGCGCCCCACCGCACTCTGGTGGCTGGACCAGCACCACCCACGCTGGACCACTAGCCTTCCAGCAACCCAACGTCACGCTGCCCTCGCAGTCCGTCGGCTACTCCAATGGCTTCAGCAGCGCGCAACAGTTCAAGAAGAGCATGGTGCCGTCCATGCAGTTCGGACGGCCGCTGCACGCATCCTACGGCCAGGGCCCCATGTCCGTGGGACACCGCAAGCCCAACGAGGAGGTGGACAACATGCACTCCATGGTGTCGGTGAAGAGCGAGGCCAGCGACATCATCGAGGTGTGGGAGTCGAAGGGCCGAAACTTCCCTCCCACCTCCCATGGCTCTTGGCTTCAGGGCCCAAGCCGGGTGACCATCAAGAGCGAGCCGGTGGAGGTTAGTGAGGGGAACCCTTGGGACACCGCCAAGAGCGTGCCAGCTTTCCCCTCCAACCTACCGGCACCGGACACCTCCAACTGGCACCCAGTGCCGGAGGTGCCGAACCAGATGTCCGCAGCATCGCACCAGGGCCACTACGGGCTGAACTACCAACAGGACGCTAATCGGGGAAGCTGTTCCAAGAAAGAGTCGCCTCTGAACATGCCCTATCCCAGCACCAACATGGGCATGAACCACGGGTCGCTGCTGCCACCTCCCAACAGCGTGAAGACCAATATGCCGCAAGGCATGCCACTGACCTCGCCGCCCCAGGACCTGGGCGCCGAGGCCCAGGCCAAGATGAAGAGCCCGGGCACGGGCTTACCTGTGCCGGTGAAGTGCGACCCCATGGAACCGGCACCGGCGACGCCCAAGAAGAAGAAGGAGAAGAAAGGTCCTCCCATCCCCTGCAAGCAATGCGGCAAGGAGTTCTCCAAGTCGTACATGAAGAAGCACATCCGGTCCCACGCCGAAATGAAGCCCTACGTGTGCTCCACATGTGGCAAGGTGTTCTACTCGGCACCGCTGCTGGCCGAGCACGAAGCCGCCTTCCACGACGAGGAGAAGAAGCACCAGTGCTACGTGTGCGGCCACCGCTTCCACCAGAAGTCGCTGCTGAAGGAGCACCTGAAGACCCATGTGGAGAAGCCGTACAAGTGCCGGGTGTGCCCGCGCAGCTTCTCGCGCCGCCTCAAGCTGAACAACCACGAGAAGCTGCACGAGGGCGCACAGTTGAAGCAGTGCGAGGTGTGCGGCAAGCTGCTGAAGGGAAGGTAAGGGTGGCTGTGTTGACCCAAGACGTTTCTCGACTGTCTGTCCAAATGCAGTGAAACCTCTCTATGTGGACACCTATGGTGCATTCGGAAAATGTTCAACTTAGCGATGCGTCCCAGTTAGAGAGTTTATCAAGTTTTCGACAAATGAGATCGTTCAGCATACACTGCATATCAGTTTCAATTTGTATGACCCCAACATTTTCTTTGATAATGAGTGTAACTCTCCACGAGGGTGGGAAAGTCAACATGAGCTTCTCAACACGATTCAGTCTGTCTTATCCCACGATTTGAAGGGGGACTATCCAGAAAGGTGGGAAAATATTACTGACCAGCAAAGTTCACATGGTTCACAATAAAACATCTTTTTTTGCATAGAAACCTAGTTCACAGCAGGTCACCTACGGTAGTTCACATGGTAGTACATTAGCATGGGCGGCAACAGGAGCCGTAATCCACCCCCTGGGAGGTGGATGTCCAAGCCTAGTCATCCCCGCATACTTTGGAGAGCCACGTGTGTGCCCCTGCACGCTAGAAACCTGATTCAGTGATGTATGGCTTGCCAATTTGGCCCAAAAATCGAACCACTAAAGGGGGTTTTCCTCGTTGGCGGTGCATGAGACAGGTGGCACACTTACAGGGGTTACCCCTTATGTTAACTTTATGGCACACGTTCGGTGCAAAGAAAAACTTTCCCACATGATGGAGTGGCACACTTATAGAGGTGTCCCACATGAGGAATTTCACTGCACCAATATCCCAGAGATTGACTGTGAGCTGTTTCGAATTCCCTGGATCACCGCATCCCATAGCGCAGCAATCTAACCCTGTTTATCTCTTTCAGAGTCTCCCTGAAATGCCACATGCATAACATGCACTCGGAGACCCGTAAGAAGTTCCCTTGCCTGGACTGCGGCCGCATCTTCCTGCTGGAGCGCAGCCTGACCACGCACCGCTATGTGGTGCACACCGGCGAGCGGCCCTTCAAGTGCCCGGACTGCGGCCGCGCCTTCGCCGACATCAAGTACCTCAAGAGCCACCTGTTGATCCACACGGGCGAGAAGCCCTACCAGTGCAACGTGTGCGGCAAGCGCTTCCGGCAGAGCACCGCCCTCTGGTGTCACAAGACCACTCACACTGGCATCAAGCCACACCGCTGCCCGGACTGCGGCAGGCAGTCGGTGCACCGTAGCGAGCTGGCCAAGCACAAGTGCGCTGCCAGGCGCGACCCTCACCAGCCCATTGATTCACCCCCGGTGTCCCCGGACCAATCGGCCCCGCCCCAGTCAGCACCGTGACTCTACTCTCAACAGACTCCCTGTTCCTCAGACGATGCCGTTCTAGCGTAGAACCTCAGCAGGTTCTAATTTCGTTCTTTTTGCTCTTTCTAGCAATCGAGTCCTACTTAACTCTGGCCGAGGCCTCCCACCGTTGTTCCCACAATGACAATTTTATTCATCGCCCACCACTGCCGCGGTAACTAGCAGGGCCTGGTATGCGCAGGCGGAATATTTATTTATACAGCCCGCGACGAAGCACTGGACGCACCCATCATTTATGCAGCGACAGAAGTGCTTCTGCGCGATGCTGGGCCTGGTGACCGCGGCGATTCAATACTCAAGATGCAATTTTGGTGCGGGGCGGATATGCCCAAACTGTGTGCCAGACAGTCGGCGGAGTAATCCTGGGGCGGCTGTGGACACTCGTTTGGCTGCTGATGTGCTGCTGGTGCAGCGTGGCATGCTCCAAAACCTAACCGGTGTTTTTTTCGGCTCACGGAGAGCTGTTTGCCAACAATTGTTCCCCTCTGAAGTGGTTCGCCAGAATTTGTTCGCCGACAGTTGTTCGCATAAGTCAATTGCTTGTTTAACCTTACCTACATCCCTTACAAAAATGTTAGGTATAACTTTGGTTAATTTCTAGTATCCAGTTGGTGTCAAGGTATTTTTACTGTGCATTATTGGTATACACGATTTGCAACCTTGGAAAAGATACCTACGATGGTTTCTTTAAGGTTTCATTATTGGCTGTTGAAAGGTTTCCTGTATGTCCAATGTATTTCATAGGTTTCCAAAATGTTGGACACTGTAAGGTATCCCTCTGAAACTTATGATAGGTATATTTTGCACCCGATCAGACTTATTTAATACTGGTTGAAACATTTCTGATACCAAAAAATACAAAAAATGGAAGCCTACTAATTAGCAACTTTAAAAATACCTTTCAAACGTTTGTAAGGGATATAGCCTAACCTAACCTATACCGAACCTAACTTGTACGTAACTTAACTTATGCGATCAACTGTCTGCAAACAAATGTTGGCGAACAGCTTTCAGGGAGCAATTGTTCGCGAACAACTTTCCGGGCACCGTTTTTTTTCTTTTGCTTCGTTTAGCAATTTTGCTAATATTTTTTTTATCTTTTTCCCCATTGTCAGAAGTTGAGGGATGCTTGTCAGGTCCCTTTGTGGCTCTGTCATGTAATGGCATAATCTGCTGAGTCAAGGAGTCCAGTCTGAATTTTCGAAACTGGATCTTCACCTCATTAAGGGCGTAGTGACCATTTCATTTCTGAAACTATCAGGTGTTTTTGGGCATGTCCGAGGCATAATAACCAGGATATTATTCCAAAAAAGATATTTTATTGCAGACTATGATCAAGGATTGTTCTGCTGTTTGTTCCTAACTCAGCTTCAGAAGTTGCCCAATTCAACAGTACATTATTTTCAGTGTACTTTGTGGTTGTTTAAACTGGAGTTTTTTGGCTCCCAATTTCGTTCCTAAAAACCAGAGGTTACTCTTCCCACAGAGGGCGCCCTGGAGAAACACCCAACATGGCACCACATCAGTAGCCAAACCACTTAAAGACCCACCGCATCGAAGCATTTGGCCAGTCAGTCACCCGCGGCGGATATTTGTACATAAGTTTGGTCGAACCATTGTGATTGGCTCGCCACGGTACTCTCCCACCTTCCACTACTTCCCATTGGCCGTTTTGACCAGTGGGAAGGCGGCCAGTTTTTCAAAGCTGATCCTCCTGCTTTTTTTAAGAAGTCGCGTTAATTCTCTGCGTTGCCCGTTGTAGATTTCGTTGTTTTTTCGCGTCTGTGCGTCTCAGGCTCTATTTTCCTTGGCGGCGAGCGCCACCTTACTTCAGTGCCAAGTTTTTTCTCATCTCCGTCGCTCTCGCAGTGCGTTTTATCGTGTTTTATATCAGTTTTTACTTCACCAAAATCACGAGGCTTTGATGCCCCAGGACACGCGTCTTGTGCCGATGGAAGCTGGGCTGCGCTACAGGAGAGACAGTTCCAACGATAAGTCCACTAGAATGCAAAATTTTATTGTAAAATTCCGCCCAAAAAAGTTGATTTCCCCCACTTTTCATAAATTCAAATTTTCTCCACATCTGAAAACAGTAGTTTTCCTCCAATTTTCATTACAGTTGCAAAAGTCAGCTTCCCCACAAAAATTCCTTTTTGCAAAGCTAATTGGTTAATTTATGAAATTATGTTTAGAGCATTCTGAAAATACATGTACAGTGTATGTCAGTTTACACTGCATTTCAATGTAAGGAACGAAACCTGCCAAATTAAAAAATAGTGACTACTTACTTACCCTTCGCTGGTTTTTTATGGAATTTATTTCCTAAATATTTCGTTCTTGGAGCTTATGTGGCACTCGAAAAGCCAAACAGCCAAATTTTCTGTTCCGGAAATAAATGTCGGATCTTGCAAGTGCAGCACAGCTTCCCGGCACTCGAGCTTGCCTCTCTCAGGACTACACTTTTGGGCTTCTGTGGCAATTTTTAGATATATTTTCCTTCATTTCCTCAAGTCATTGTTTTATTTTTAATTCATTCTATTTTTTTTGCTAATTTATACACTCCTCGTAGGTTAGTCTGTGCTGTAGTAGTCAGCTTAGCTGATGTTGTTCCGGTTGCTTGTAGAAGGGAGAATAACTAAAACCGCAATTCATTTGTGATTGTTACCCTTACTGTAGACTCTTGACTGCACTGCCCTCGGCACCCTGGTGGCCGAATCTCTAGAATTTGTTGCAAAATAGTCTTGTCTTTAACATCACCTCAGTTTTGTCAGAATCACTCCCTAAGTTGCATGCATTTATGAAGTAATAATTAGTTAGCTTTTCTACTATCCACTAGTTCTTGCAACTTTTTTTTCGAAAGCTTTGAGATAATTGGCAAATTATTTGTGATAATTTGACAGAATTTTCCATTATTGTGGAAATTGGCTCGGTAACCGCCAAAATATTTTTAAACAGTTTCAGATCGTTGGTATAGCTTTCAAAACCTTTTTATTGTCAAAAGCTATCAGAGTTGTTCATTTTTAAATAATTTACAGCAACTTTATTTACTGAAAATGTTTAGCAGTATGTAAGTAACATGTTTTATGTTGAGAGCAACATATTGCAAAGTAACTAAAAGCAAAAAGACTTGGAAATAAGCAGAAAATTTCGTTTATCTTATAAAATACTCAATATTCATCCACTGTTCTTAAACTCTTTCATTGTGCCAAATGTAATAATAGATCATATAATGATTGAAAATCTATTTAATACTGGCGAAATCGTGCCAGATTCACGTTTTGTGCCAAAAAAAATCTTTGGAACTCTACGATCACCTGACATTCTTTCACCCCTTTCATTTGTCATGCAGTGAATAGTCAGATTTTGCAAAATAAATAATCGCGAATAATGCATGACTTTTGCTAAACCAGTGTGGAATTAGTATTAATAACTTAAAAAATTGTGCAATAGACAGCGAAAACAATTATATTTTGTATTTCCTGACCTTATGTTGCTGTGATTCATTTATGCTGATTTATGCTACACCAAAAAAATGTGGCAATTTTCTTGAAGTTCAGATTTCGAAATCAGTTGTACTTTGTGGTTAGAAAAAAAATCGAAAATTTTGCAAATAAGGGGGACATTATGTTTTGCGGTTTTTGCCAAAAACTGCCACCAGGTGCCAGGACAGTAGTGTCATACTGAACCTGAAACGTGAATCCCCGAGGCATTTTCATGAAGCGTACCGAAAGTGGCATGCATACATTATCCATTATTATATATATATATATATTTACTTATGCATAATATGAGAGTAAAAGTGTGCAATATTTATGAAATCTCAACATTCAGATCGGTTCCGGTTGCCCAAGTCGGACCATAACGACCCAAAGGACCCGAGTTGTTCTGCTTTTCTTTAGGTTGCAATCATAGTAGACCATTTCATGCTGTTCTTTCGTTCATTAGTGTGAAGGCGACCGTTTTATCTGATATTCATAAAAGTTTGTCACGTGGAGCTTGTTTCTTTTCATTTCATGCTTTGGGCCCTAAACGGAAAATTCTGTGCTGGCACAGCAATGAAAAGGATGAACCGATGAAAAGCCCAGCTTCAATTTTTCAGCAAGGATGGACAATGCAAGTGAATGAAATTTAAAGCGAGAAATGAAGCCAGTTTGCAATACTAAGGATGTTTGCATGGATTTCCCCATCACTGGAAGTCCCGGAGGTGAGTGAAAGGCCATCAGTTATTTGGTGTATGATTTTATGTCTTTATTGCAAAACTGAAGATCAATGAGTTTGTAGAATTTTTTTTTCAAATTATTCTGAGAATAATATTTTGAGAAATGTTAGAATAAATAGATAATTTAAATAGTTGTGACAAGATATCCAGAATAGGCATATCCTGACATTTCACAAACGTCGTCAAACTTCACATTTTAGAAATTTATAATAGGACAAATATTTTAAGAAACTTTGTGAAAGTAATATCGAACTAGGGTTTAACTTTATTTCATATAAATACGTATTATATCGAAAAAATGGTAAAATAAGTTACCTCTGTATAAAATAATTGGAAAATTTGATTTCATTTTATTTCGAAGTTCTTCTCAAACTAACCTCGTATATTTCAGGAAATGTTTGAAAAAATAGAGGCGCTGTAATACCTTCTCAACAGTTTAATGTTCGCAAATGGCTGGCGAGCATAAATAGATTATATTTTTATGAAAAGGGCAAGTATGAATATATTTAATTTTCTTGTTACGTACTTGCACACAAGTGTCGAATTACAGCATCATTGAAAAGTCGCTCTTGGGGTCACCAACTGGTCAAAAAACAAAGTAGTTCGTGCATACTGTACGTACAACTTACATGTATTTGGACGCTTTCGTAAAGTCAATTGACTTTTTTTTTGGAAACGCAAATAAAAATTATCTTATTTTGAAATTTTCTTTTATAGATTAACTGAAATGAATCCCTGTATTTCTTGCTTTTAATTGAGGTAGTATAAAAATTAACATTCGAAGCCATATAGAAAAATCTACTGTACTGTTTCAACATTATTTTAATGAGAAGTTCAGTTGGACATCAGGATCAGAGTAATTTCTTAGAAACATGTGGCCCAGAGGAGCTCCGTACTCAGGCCCGTAGGTCCATGAGTGGCACTTGTGGGACTCCGTATAGCAACCCGTTACCCTGGACACGGAATCGGTAAACAAGCAAACATGTTTGGACGCAAAATTAGAGTGTTGTGAATTTGAAGGCCGTCCCAATTCCACGGTGAGCAGTGGCACACGTCAAGAAGACAATGACAACCTACGTCACACATTGTTGCCTACAACTTCCGCAGCCACATGTTTGACTTGAGCATTTCGTCTCATAACCTCACATTGGAACGTGAGGTGGTTGAGGTCGGATGTGTGCGTTTTCGACGCGGATGTGCTGCCACACGTGGATATCCGACGCCAAGTTGGAAACGTGCCACATATTCAGCATCATCGGCAACTGTGTTTTAAATAGCAGCTGAAAATCCCAAGAAGAGGTCAGCGAAACTGTAAGTTAAACGTTCACTGACCCTCTCCATTAGCTGTATTGCGCACCAATGTCCAGCGCTCGCTTTCTCTGCACTCTGTCATATACTTAGAAAGCAGATTAGAGATTTTTGCAAGAGAGGATATCGATGCCCCTCATGTCGTTAAAATTCGGTAAAAAATGCTGCATGGTTTGTGGCCTAATGTATATGAGCTTTGGGGAGTTTGGGTTCGGGCTTTGCTGCAGCCCAAGCCGCCATCTTGGGACTCTTCTTGATGACTTTGAAACCACGAGCCCCTATACTGTACGTACGATTCAAATCGTGTCAAGGTCACAAGTGGGTTAATTATAAATCTACAATTAAAGTTAACGGTTGAATGGTTCAGTACTGAAGGAGCGATGTTGCATTGCCAAGTTAGGGGACGTTCAAGTATTATGTCATCATCTGGGGGTGGGGAGAGAGCCAAATGATGTCATCATGACTGTTTTATAAAATGCATTATTTGTGATCTTGATTTGCAAAAAATTTCGGATGTGGCGGTTTTTTCTATATCATAGCTGCATTATTACTATTATGAGCTAAATTATTTCTGTTCGATTTTTCAGCAAAACCGAACAAAAATTTGTCAATGTTTCTACGCCATCAGTTGGGGGTGGTGTCTAAAAATGCAGGATTCCCACTTTCTGGAATGTCAGGGAAATGAAATTAAAGTGTCAGAAAATTCGTGAAAATGTCAGGGAAATTGAGATAGTTTGTGTCAGCCAATTGATTAGTCAACATATTTTATAAAAATAAAAATCTGGGATAAATCCATCATTTTTCTATTTAAAAATATCGTTTGTAAAATGTTAGGGAAATCGACTTGCGAATTTGAGTGGGAACCCTGCAATGATGGCATATGGGGGCACGAATTAATATCCCGAAAAAGTGATGACATAACATTTGAACTTCCCTTAACTATAGGCCTGGAGTAATTAATTTACTCAAAGCCAATCAGTTTCTGCTTTCTTCTGCCATTTGATACAGTGTGAAATAATTAACAATGCCTTGTTAACGTTATTTGGCCATCCTTGGTAGATTCGATCGATTTGGACTTGTCTTGCACGAGTGAACTTGTTCAAGTCGAGGTTTTAACCATGTATATGATGCAAGATGTGCAAGTAACTACTGCCTTTAAAAATTTGTAATACTGCAATTATGTTTGGTAGTCGTGTATTTCATGGTGAAACAAAAGTGACGTGAAAACCCCGGAACTGTGCCAGAACCTGTGCGGATTTCTTCGGTTGTCTTAGTGGAGCGCATATACGTTTGCCAAAAGACGTTGAAATTGTATTATATTTTAAGTTGCTTAAATGATGGTGATTATCTACGCTGCAAGGTAAAAACCATGTCCGTGTGCTGTTTGGCTATTGCTTGCACGGAAGGGGCGTGTCCAAGCGTGCGTCATTTTCCAGTTGCCATTGAAAGCAGCCAAACTGAAATTACCCGGAAACTTTTTCCAAAAGAATGGAAAGCGGATGAAAGGCTCAATATCGTTTTGTTTCACGGAATGAATGCTACATGAATGATCCGTGCAGTTTATGGGTAGGCCGACCTCATAGCCGCCATCTTGAACTTTCACATTTTTGGAAAGCGTGCAAAACTAGTTCATTTCTTAGAATAGTACACGTTTGTTTGCAGTCAGGAAAACGGGGAAAAATGACATCAGCATATGATTTGCATGAAGATCGCCAAATTGGTAATAATTTTGGTTTGTCTAGAATTTAATAAATGCATGTGAAGTCATTGCAGACTTTGCGCTATATGCTGGAACTCCATTCTGAATCTATCCCAAATTAATACATGAAATGTGTATGATCAGTCCCCTGCTGTCAAGCGACATGTACACTTACGAGAAAAAAATTCGGGCCACCTGCAAGAATCGAGTAAAAATGTGGTTTTCTCAGAAACCAAATATTCGATTTAATATCGGAAAAATGTGATTATTCAGACAAATTATTCATCTTATAATTCGCCTAATTTGCATAAAAATTCGTATGCATATTTGAGTCGTAAAATGTCGAACTTAAAGCTGTCACCAGGTGCCATACGTGGAAATTTCCACCTGCTATAAAAAACAAAAATGGCAGACAAAAACAAAATAAAAACTGACCTAAAAAAGTGGAACCAACACCAAAAAAGTGACCCAAAAAACTGGATGAGGCCACAAAAAACTGTCACCTACAGAACGACAAAAAACTGTCCCAATTAAATCATTGGACC
>JAQGAF010006167.1:0-10678 GCA_034687865.1 Kryphioiulus occultus | reverse complement strand
TTTTAAATATATGCAGACTATATTACGAATATACATCAGTATATTTATAATGTATTATTCACATATCATTTTTCCACCTGGGAAACGAGTGTATCAAAACCAAAAAAAATATTCAGATAAAATGTGAAAAGTCTATGATGAGTATTTTTGCATGCTGAACTCCACTAATTAAAACGAGTTAAGATGCTTTTTTGGCTATTAAGTTCTGTTTTAACCAAATGAATCTGCTCAATTGTTAACTTATTTAGGCAAAACATCAAAAATTGCAATTTTTAAAATGTTAAAATGAAATTACAGGATAAAAAAGGAATAATGAATGCGGCCGTAAAATTGAACAAATGTTTGCATGTAGGCATTTACATGTACAGTGTATATTGTATTGAGAGTCACTGTGTAAAATTGAGTAACCGTTTTTGATTCAATACTTTCAAAGGTAGCAGACAACACCTGAAGATAACACTTGCAAAATTGTAAAAAAAAACTCATGATGAGTATTTTTGCCCATCATTGATCAGTATGGTCTTCTCAGTGGAATTTTTTTATTTCCAGAACAGTAACATAATGAAATCAGCATTTGAACACTTTCTTCGTGAAATATTTCTCCATAAACAGTTATTAAACACCTGCTGTATACCCATTGACGATTATTGAAAATAAAAGCTTTGAAAACTTATAAAACCTTTTTCTTTAGCTTTTATCAGATCATAAGGTTGTATAACCTATCTATCGCTATGCAGCGCTCTGAGTATGATCACGTGATGGTAAAGAAGATAAAGATCCGTCACACCATACAATTATTTAAGGTGAGAAATGATTAGATAATAAGAAATTTAGAAAAGAATAAAGTTCGGAACCAAAACTTTCCACACAAAAAAAATAGAATTTCTGCACTGTCATCATGCATTCACAACGCCACAAGTACAGTAAACATTTTTATGGCTATAATGAGTGGACCCATATCGTTAAATTCTGATTAGCAGATACATGTATAAGAGCTGGTATTAAGATGTGTGTCACGAGTGCGCAAGAAAAATATGAGCTTTAGAAAATTTCTGAATTTTCCACCAATTAAAAAGAGTTAATATGCTTTTGTTGGCAGAAAACCATTACTTTCAAGGCCAATAAAAAGAGCACCTTGAAGTTTATCTACGTTTAGCAACATGGCATCTGTGCAAGATACGTTAAGATGATCTCCCATAATTGGGCAATTATCTTAGCTTGTCAGATTGTTTTGATTTGAAATCTTCGCTGTGCTATTGTTCTGATTATAATGTGCGTATAAAAAGTTAATCGAGATTGAGCTACTGTGCTGATGAACAAGTCAGTAAAGCGTAAACCGGATAACAAACACCAACGACATTAGCCAATCAAAGGACGTTTGGGTTATTAAAACAATTACGGACACAGGGACAGTCTCAGAATTCAGAGAACATTTGGAAAGTATACAGTGTTGTGTTGAAAATAAACGAAGTTTTGAGACACAGTTGAGGTAATGCTGAAATTATCATATATAAATCTACAACACTGAATGCCAGAAAAGTAAAAAGCTACTTATGTCAAATCATATGGTATAAGACAAAGCACAACTCTTTCTTGATTGGCAGTTTTCTATTCCGAATTAAATGTAGTCTTACAAATGTAACAATGTTAAACAGACTTGACAGTTGTTTCTTAAAACTTCATACATTTTCATGAGGTATAAAAATACTCGACTTTCGAAACAAGATGAACGGTAACCATTAAATAAGTAAATATAGGCTGACATTTCTCATAAAAACAATGGGAATCCCATATTCTATGTTTACTATGAAAGTAAACAACTCCAGCCACATCGAAAATCTATTGGAGGAGACACACTTCCCTTAAAAAGGTGCCTGCCCATTGTCTACCTGGGGTCCACCCCTTACCTCCCCTCGTCTCTCAGTAACCTTAAATGACCCCCTCCCTCTCACACTTTCACCCTTGAACATGCCGACTCTGACGTCAGATACGAGCTAGCAAATTGCATGAACATAAAAAAATATGCTAAATTAGCCATGAAGTTGGGCTATAAAAGCCCCTGGAAAAACATGTGGGGACAGTATTACTGCGCATTGCTTACATCCACCAGGATCTTATTCTTACCGTCGTCATCAACACAAAAATGACCAACAAATCATTGGTGAGTATGAATTTTGTGGAAATTTTTTAGGAGTTTTTTTGGAATTTGGTAAAGTTCCAGACAATTGGTACTTTATTAGAAACAGTGTATGTCTGGAAAACTTAACTTGTAATCTGGAAGGATGTGATGCCAACCTTAAGATATTTCGACTATATTACTTCGTGAAAATTGCCTAAATATACCACGCACTTGTAGAAATTGTTTTAAGACACTGGATCAATTTCTTACCTTTAACTTCGAAATGTTGTCTTGCTAATTGAATGAAACAACTGATGTCGACACCTGCAAATTCTTTCATCAGATTAGATGGTGGTTTTGCAGATTCTGTAGATTCCTGAATAGTTTTGAATCCATTCAACGTGCATTGTAAAGTCAGTAATCTTGAAAACTGGGCACAATCTCGTCAAAATCCAACAAACGTTATCAAGCAATTCATTTTTGAAACATCTGAAAATACAGTAATAATAATAGCGTTTAAGCATACACATATTTCCTGTCAATTGGTGCATTTTCTTAAAACACTAACAGCATTATTGAACAAACATAAGCACATTACTGATCAATAATTTAGTCCAAATAAATTGTGAAGATAATAATAAGATCGAGCCACCAAAATATGTATCTAAACTTCCAAACGATATAATGTTTTCTTTGAAAGTAGAAGTTGTATCAGCACTTCACATTATACATTTTTAACAGACAAAATTGACGAGAAATGCTATCTTAGGTCAAACCACAACGTATGAAAAAGTAATTTCAAACTTGCCTAACCAGAACTGACATATTTGGAAATAGTCAAGGTGAGCCATGTGCAAATTCTGACGAAAGCAAGGAGCTTTGACCTTTATCACCATTTTGTAGTCATTATCTCTCCCTTCTTTTTATTCTTCCTTAAATAACCCTGTCCAATGCAATCTCGAGTCTGAAAGGGTAATTTCAAGTTCAAGAACGCAGGGAGAAGGTGAATTTCATGGCTGTGGGTCAGTGTACCTGTTTTGTTTCAAGAAACTACTGACACAATAATAAAGCATCGACTTCTTTTTCATCAAGTACATGTACTGTACATGTGTGTTATTTAACCTAGGTTTACCCTTGAATAGCTAACACTTTGTTGTCATTCTCCTGTTGATAGCGAATACAAAAACATAATGTGGCTTTAAGAACTTTAGTTAAAGTACTGTGGTTTATCGTAATGGTATAGAAATTTATCACATATTGATGTAGTTTCATGAATATGTGGCACGGAACAAAATACCTACAATATGTCAGAGCATATATGCAATGAACATTTGTACATTTTGGCAAACTGGCCAAAAAGTGGTGGTAATGTTTAGAAAGCCTTTGAAGAAATTTTCGTTGTTATCGAAATGCTTTCGTAACTTTGTCAAATGTGATGTGTTTCGTTTTACAGATATTTTTCTTCGTTCTCGCTGCATTGATCATCTTGGCCAAAGCAGAACCAGATCCAGTAGCAGATCCAGGTCCAGTAGCAGACCCTGTTGCTGACCCTGACGCTGACCCATGGTTTAAAAAGTGGGGTTGGGGTGGTGGCGGAGGATTTGGATTCTACGGATATAGACGACCATATTACTATAGGCCCAGTTATGGGTATGGACATGGATACGGTTATGGACATGGATATGGTTACTACAGGCCAGGCGGCTATTATTACGGTTAAAACCTAGGTAACAATACATCCAAATATTAAATCGCAAATTACATATAAGCCATTTATTCTTCATTAAACTGTCAGTAGCAATTAACTTTTTTCTTAAGTGAGTTTTTAAATCTACTCACAGATTTTGTGCTGCTGTGAATCATACCTGACCGAAGAATTGGATGTTTCTGGAAAATGTTCATTTTAACACTTGTTGGAAGCTTCTGAAAGCATTCCCGATGGAAGAAAACAAATCGTTACAACTGGTTTTCAATTGTTTGTATATTTACTAAATAAACCATATGTGAAAACAAAGGTTATGTTATAACTAATATTCCCAAAGCCATCATAATGTGTAAAAGCTCATTTCAAGCTACTAAATCGAGTTCTCACAATGTTTTCTATATCTCGTGTTGCTATAACAACGAATGTGACTTATGACGTCACATATTACATCACATAATAATGGTTTGTGACGTTTTATTTCCAAGGTGATACTTTTCCAAAATGTTTCTAAAATGTTGCCAAAATGCGTTTCCAAAATGTTGTTAGAAACAACAACCATTTGGCGGTCAGTTGAGGTCATATTGATGACCTACTTACCACGACCACTTTGTAAACATAAAACATACCTTCACCAAAGCGCTTTAGGTTTGCTGAGTGGGAAGATTTAAACCACTTAATAATACCCGAAACATCCAGAAAACTATCCAGCTGCTGAAAAGTGTTCATTTAAATAAAGAGTCAATGTGAAAGTATAATAATAATTCTGGATACGAATGAAATTTTCCAATTTGGAAAATCCTTGGAAATATTTATGGTTACGGGATCTAGCAGTTAAACTGTATTTTGAAGATACACCTACAATCATGGAAAAAAGGTCCACGTATATTTTGATGTTCACCAAATTGAGAAAAGTAGGGAACAATATTGACTTACAGCAATAATGAAACAATGCTAAGCTGCAAGAAATCGAGAAAAATATATAATGGACATCAAGAAAACAGACTAAATGAGCCAGAAATTACAGATAAACATGCCTGGAAAGCAATATGAGCGTAAAAGTTACTAAAATGGATTAAACAAGCATTGTAATTTAAGATGCATATCTGAAGATTCATGGAACTTTATAAGATCCATGGATTTTTATAAACGTGCTCAAGCAATTACAAGCTACTAAAATGTTCTTGGATGGATATACAGGGTGGAGAACTGTTACTCATTCTGGTGGCTCTTTGCTGCTTTTGGCATCACCGCCTTCCTCCTCCTCGGTCTCCTCAAGTTCTGTTACTGTCTCGTCTTGGGGGGTGTCAGTAGTAGTGGTTTCTTCAGGTGTCTTGGTTCCTTGATTTTCCTGCAGTAACTTCAACAAGGGCAGAAGACGAAGTTCCATGTCTTTGGCTGACACATCAGGCTCTTGCTTTTCCGTTTTGGGATTTTCTGGCAACTTCACTGGTGTATTCAACTGATGATGTGTTGGTTGAAGTCCATGTTCTGGCTGACCAAAGGTAGGAAGACTACCTGCTGCTACTTTATGGGTCTTGCAATCGCAACTTAACATCTTCTGACCATGGATTCCCCGGTTTGTGTATGGAATTTCATTGTTATGTTTAGAATTCTTCATCTGCAAGCACTTCTCAACGCAGACTTGTTCCATGGGTTGGGTTCCCAAAGTTTCCAACTCTGCTTTCAGAGCATTGATGGCAGATGATGCACTGCCGTTTGGCAACAGGAAGTAGAAGTGGTTGGAGTTCCCTTTGATGTTGAAAACATTGATAGGCTGGTCACTTCCGGTTGCAAACTGCCTGGAGTAGTCAGAATCTTCGGCAGGGGACATTCCAGAAAGACTCATCGCACTTTCGCCAAACTCCTCATCTTCAATGGCATTTCTGGGCAAGTCCTCACTGTTCTGGGTATCTCTTTCAATCAAGGGCATGGCCACCTGAGCAGGGATTTCTGCAAAGTATTTCTCCTCGAAAGGCTTGTCCACTGGATTCAGATTTGAGTAAGGTTGAAAACAACCCTGACATTGTTGCGGAAGCTCTGGCAATCTCCTAGCTTTTGGATGTATTCTTGCTTTATGTACAAGGGAACGTAAATTGCCATCTCTGCTTCTGGCGTCAAACTGGTGGGGATAGGAAACTGAATCACCCGTATTGCTCATTTCGTTGAAAGTGCCAACATCGTTTTCGTAGCGTTGGAAAACACGAGGGCCTCTTCTTGGCTGCGTCTTCAGATTCCTGAGCATGTCTCTGCTTGTCGACCTGGTCTCAGCAGCCTGATTGGGTTGAATTTTCGTGGGTTCAGTCAATTGGCGATTGGACACTTCATTGGCCTGCGATTTCAGCTGCATCCAGGGGTATAAATTGATCCTAGGACCTCGTCTCCTCTCACCTCCTAATACAGGGCTGTCCTCAAAAAATGTGTTATTTTCAGCTGGGAGTGCAGGTAAAGATGATGTTGAATTTGTTGCTGGATCATCATTTGCAACAGCAATAAGAGACTGAGATATCAGACAGTAGATGACTGTCAAGGTGTGGAATGAATACATCTGTAACTAAAAAGTGAAATATCTGGTGAGTTTTAATCCCGAGTCATTTAAATCCAGTACTTCCAGGGCATTTAGCTAAGAAACAAGCATTTCAGGATGAAAGCATATGAATTTTCCATTTGAGATGGCTAATCATTATGCCAAATAAATTCAGCAAAAGATTTTATAAATCGAAACGTATTAAGCCAAAACATGCAGATATCTATTGTGTACCATAATTTGGACATTAAGGATTGATTGCTTTATAAACAAGGAGAATGAATGTGAATATCAACAAATTCGTGATATAATTTATCTACAGTATACCATCATTTGTTATATATGCAAAACCAATTAATAAGGATCAGCAAATTCACGTCATAATTTAGCATAACCAGTGATCTGAAAAACACTTAGAAACACTTGATAGGACATCACTAGGGAAAAAATTAAATGTATGCAAATTGAATGGGCGACTTACACGAAAACTCTGGAAACCGAAAAATCCAGCCATATTGAAGTTCATGGAGAGGTCTTAGTAGATGTTTGGCTGAGCGCAAATTATTTGCTAGTGATGAGAAAATGTCTACATGACGAGGAATTGTGTATAGTTTCCCGTCTGAAATTAATCCATAGCACATATCCTGGTATTTCATGGCGCTTTGACCCCGGTGTGGCATTTCAATAATTTGGTTGGTTCTGCAACATGCAGCTAAGCTATGACACTAAGGAAATTGATGAATGCAATACCAAAAACAGAGTCAACAATGGATATCAGCAAAATTGGATCAATGACATTTATTAAATTAAACACGACTACGAAGCCCAATCATGAGTCCAAAACGTTGTCTTTTACTAATATCCTTGTTACTTACTCAAATGTTCAAAAGTAATATGTGCATTCTGAAAAGAGCACGTGAGCAATTGTGGTAGGACGGTCATCAGCTGTTAATGAGAAGAATGCGATCACTATTCAACCTCGGTAATCATATCAAAACATCGCGAAAAACGAGTATCAAAATCATCACAGCTATGTGGGGCAATAAAAAAGGGTTGTCTCCAAGGCAGATCAGAGTGCTGCAATGTCGTCATGTCGATTTTTGATACTTCCGCCTATGCACCTTACTAATTTAAAGAAACAATGTGACGAAGGCATTCAGACGCAGATCACATGGTATAAAACGGAAATAATAATTATTCTGGTGTTCCACTCTTTGAAAACATCGATACCAACTCAACGATTTGTAAATTAACATAACATAGCCATAGGCAACAAATTTCCCCAAGTTGATCATGTTTCCTAAACAGCATGTAGATTATTTCGACGGTATGCAGTGACAAAAGCTTGCTATTCTTTTCGTGAAATTGTAAATTGCTTCTTGAAATATTGCTTAATATTTAAATATAAGTATTAAATAATCGTTTATTGACGTCCCAAGAGAAAATAGCTGGAATATATTCAGAAACACTGCAGATTTTGTGTAGTAAACTGCAGCATATCCAAGAATGGCAGCATTCATGCAGACTACTACTGCGGTTTTAAAAGCAAAGTCTGCTGTAAAACTGCAGTTGCAAACTACAGTATGCTCAAGAACGTTCAGCTTCAATGAAACACTGCTGGAGAAATTATGCTAGAAATGCAGCAATTTTCTCCTTTGGCTTTTACACATGAATCACCTCAGTTTGACTATGAAATGAGTGCATTTCTAACAGACTTTCTTCAGTTTATTGTTTCACAGAATCTCGAATTTATTTTAGATTTCGGCACTGCAGACTACACTTGTAAAACTGCACTTTTTATACGGAAAATCTTCACTCGAGACCTCAAATGAAACCTGCTATACAACACAAAAATGTCGTTGAGAACTTTTATTCACTAGAAGGTACAAATAGCATTACCAAAGGAACAAATCCAAGTCTACAATTATCACGGATAAATACATTTTTAAATACAAATCTTCATACATTTTCATAAATAGACATGCATTTCATAAATCCTTTTTATGAAAGTTAAAAAAGCAAGTACTGTATATAGTATATGATAAATTAGATAGTGGCGTTGGCAGTCTGGTTAGCAATGTCGATATAATGCCCCCATACCGAATCTCGACCAACGCCCTGGGTTCGTGACCAAATTCTGTCATCCGATAAATTTTTTGGTTTCTCGACTACTTTCGGGACACTTTTCAGGATTATGGAAAAGAAAGTTTCTGTGGTGTTTCTTGAATTTATTCGTGTGTTACGGCCTTCAGCGCTAGCAATTTTCTCACCGCCTTGAATAATGTTGACGAAATTTTTGGGAATTTTGGATTTATTGTCTGGTGTTAAAGCAAAAGAGTTTGTTTTAACGTGCTTATCAATATGCACATTAAAATTCAATGATGGTGTTCTGTTGGCGAATTTCTGAATCAGAGGAGTGAGGTATTTAAAACTCGACAGGATATGGTCCATGGGAGAGGGTGAATCTTCAGAATCAGCAATGATGTCAAAATTAGAAACTACCCTACGGTCATGATTAGCATTTGAGGAACTGACATCTCTGATAGTTTCAGAACCATGATGTACATCATTTGTTTTGACTTTTTCGTAATTGCGATGATGGTCATGGTAAACACCATCTTCATTGTTGGCACGAGCAACGTCTTGATGGATGGCAAGAGCAACGTCTTGATGGTCGGCAAGAGCAACGTCTTGATGGTCGGCAAGAGCAACGTCTTGATGGTCGGCAAGAGCAACGTCTTGATTGTCGGCAAGAGCAACATCTTGATGGTTAGCAAGAGCAGCGTCTTGATGGTCGGCAACAGCAACATCTTGACGCTTGGCATGAGCAACACCTTGACGTTTAGCATGAGCAAAATCTTGATGGTTAACATGATCAGCATCTTGAGGGTTACCATGAGCAACATCCCGATGTTTATCATGAGCCATTGCTTCGCGCTTATCATTAGCTAAATTATGATGGATAGCATTAGCAAAATTGGGACGGTTGGCATTAGCTAAATTGGGACGATAAGCAAGAGCTAAACTGTGGCGTTTGGCATTGGGAAAATTGCGAGGCTTTACATTTGCAAAATTTTGGTGTGCTGCATGGGCATAATCACCATGTTCTTCAACACGTGCAGAAACACCATACTTTGCATTTGTATAACTGTCTTGATTATCTGTTGATGAAATACCACTTTGAGATTTTGATGAAATACCACTTTGAGAATTTGAGGAAATGTTTTTTTCAGCATCTGCAGAAAAGCCATTTTTAACGTTCAAAGTGTCCTCTTTTGCCAGTCTGGAAATGTCAATCTGACCATTTGCAGAAACATCATATTCAGGATTTAAAGAATAGTTATCTTTAGCTAATAAAGTAACATTATCATTATCAAGTGAGGAAGTGTTAGTTTGGGAAGGCAATTCATCTAGTTTTGACTGGGGTACTATTGACTGGTTCTCCATTGGCACCTGCGTGCGCCTAAGACGATGGTAATGGTCAATTAAACCCATTGAAGGGAACCGAAATTCGGGTGCCCATCTTTTCACCAGTTTGGATTTCTTGTCCCCTGCCAACAACTGACCTTCACTGACGTGAAGATGCATGTGAAGATGGATGTGCTTGGGCTCCTCAGATTTGAGAGAAGACTGATTCAAATTTGGAAAATCTCTTAGTTTGGATTTCATCGCAAGTTTTCCTAGAGATTGCAGCCACTCCTTGTTAGGGATGCTACTTCCATGACTTTTCTTGTCTTCTTTGACGTGTTTATTGAAGAGCCTGCGTGGAGTGAATTGGGGGGGCAGGTTATTTACTGGGACTGCTTCATGCGAAATAACTTTTGGATCAATGTTGGAAGACGCCATTTGTGAATCCAGATCAGCCTGAGTGTCATTCAGGACTGACATCCATTTTCCCATGTCAAAATGTTCGTGCATTTGGTTGGCTGGGGGAAAGGCAACAACACTGCTGTCAGATGTTAAGATTTCTTCTGCATGTTCTTCAGCTACATCGTAGGACTTATAATCGTAGGTTTTGCCTTCCTCGGTTTTGTAAGCACGTTGCTCAGCTGTGTCAGTGTAATCGTAGTTTTCAAGGACGTCTTGATGGGAGGCTCCTTCTGATGACTTGTCATATGCAGGCTGGTCATCATAAAATCGGTCCCGATCTGGAGCCTATGGGAACATAAGAGGGTGGACTGTTAAACCGGTGACGGAGTTAAATTCCTCATGTTATCCTCATGTTACATTTTATTTTATACTAGGTATTTTTAAAAAACACGCAAATCAATAAAAAATTAACTTACCAGTTATTCAGCGGACCTTACTTGAGTGCATGATTGACAGAAAT
>JAQGAF010006166.1:0-10679 GCA_034687865.1 Kryphioiulus occultus | reverse complement strand
AAACAGTATAAAGGAAAATTTCTTGCTGTGAGAATCTAACTTTTCCCTGCCCCGGGCTATCCGTCTTCACCTTAAGATAATGCATAATTAAAAATTGTATGGTTTGAAAACACCCTAAAATCTCTTGATTTGTCTCCATAAGTCCTAAAATAGTCCACAATTTTTCTCCAAAAAAGTCTTTTAAATGGCCCTAAATTTCAAAACTTGGAATTTATCTGCCACCCTGTTTGGTCCTCTCAGTTGTCGGATACAACGAATTTCGCTATGCCAAGCTGGGTTTACGCTGTGTAAGAAAACGTGTTAAATTGTGAAGTTACACAGCTTGTTTGAAAATGAGAAGAATAATGTTATTTAGCACGATGTTACGTAACATTTTCTTGCTGTGTCGGCGAAGATCAATAATTTGTTGTATTAAAATGTTTTTGATATTGTGTAAACTCACCTTAATCATAACGAAATATTTCTCGATTAAATGGCCATCATAAGGTCCTTCGGGTGTCATGAACCCGATGAAATTCATGGTGAAAAGGCCTTCGAATCCGCATGCCTTCAGATAATCACAATGCCATTTTTTTGTTGTTTTCTGATTTTCGTCCTCATCCTTCACAAAAAAACATTCACCTTGTTTACAAAATTGTTTTTCCCATTAATGAATTTTTTTTTTTTTTGACACGAAATGCCATCACTAATTTCGTGCCTTCCAATAATTCACGTTTTAATTGCATTACAGTTTGAATTTCGTGGCTAGCTTCAATTAAATTTTTAATGAATTTTCTATTGTTTTCACTTGTTCAGTCTTCTGGAGCAACAAGGGATCCTGCAGAGCCTGATCACTTCGGACGCCGAGGGATCTGCCCCTCGTGACGACAAGACGGTCAAGAACAAGGTCATGGTCACCGCGTTCTAGTGACCAATGGTCAACTGATCGACTTCTCGTCAAGTAAGTTTCCGGTTCTGGTCGTGACGTCGAAATCGGCTTTCGGAAAACCCCCCTATCTTGACACGTGGTGACGTGACCCAAATCAGGGGGGTTGGCGTCGTTACGTCATCGTGTAAATATTGAACATGTCGTCTACTGACGCGCGTGCCTCGTGGTGGACAGTTGGAGAGGTCATCAGATTGTAGCTGAGTCGTAAGATTGTGACCTCCAATAAAGGTAGATTATCGAATTGCCTTATGGTTCAATTCATTTATTTTTATTTTTTTTCTATATTTTTGTTATTACATTTTATTTACTTTAACTTTTAATTTTTTGAGAAAATTAAAAGTTAAAAATGGTCAAATTTTAACGACGATAAACGCTTTGAAAATTCCGTATTCAGTCAAAAATGCCTGTTTGGATTTTGGATATCTTTATCAAGCTCGAGCTCTAGTCTGAGCTTGTTAAAAAATTTGTATTTTCATTTTTGCAGAAAATTTGTGTTTTTAGTCAAGAACTGCATATTTTTGTAGAAAAATAATATTTTTTGTTGAGAAAGTTTCGAATTTTCAGTCAAAAATGCTCATTTTTTTGCAAATAGCTTGTGTTTGTAATCAAAAACTTCCTAGTTTGCGGAAAGCTAGTGGTTTTAGTCAAAAAGCTTTCCATTCACGCAATAAACTTTTCTTTTTATTCAAAAACTGCCTATTTTTGACAAAAGTTTGTTAATTTAGTCAAAAACTTCATATTTTTTGCAGTTAGCTTGTGTTTTTATTTGAAAACTGCATAATTTTTGCAGAAACTTATATTTTTTAATCAAGTCTCTTACTTGCAGTGAAAAAAACACGAGGTTACTTATTTATCGAGTTCGACCTCTAGTTTGAGTTTGTAGAAAGTTTCATATTTTCAATCTAAACTTCCAATTTTTTTTGCAGAAATCTTGAAATTTTGGTTCAGACCTGTCAGTTTTAGCAGAAAAAACTGACAGGTGTTTGAAATTTCGTATTTCCAGTAAAAAAAAGCGTTCAAATTTCACTTAGTCGCACCTTGCATTTCCAGTTTCAATTGCATTTCCATATACATGCACTTTTACAATGAGGAGACTAATTTTAATAGTAAAATTACACTGTAATTAATACCTACTGTAAGAGTAGTGGGGAGCGTTACTTTTTATCGTTTCAGGCAGGGTCACATAGAGGTCGCCACTGTCGTCGCTAACACGAGGAAAAACCCTCATGTTATCGTGCTATTGTCTTTTCGTGTTCATCGTGTTTCACAACACAATGTCTATTTTTTTTTTTTAATTTTGTGTGTCAGTCGATCGTGTGCTTAAATTCCGTCACTGACACGACCCTTATCTAATCTTCTCTTGTTCGGATAGAGATTAGCTGAAATTCCGTTTGATTTTTTTTATTTTAAAACTCATTCTTTGGTCGTCTGTCGTTTTGAGAGCTCTATCCGTCCTCCTCTCAACTTCAAGATGATTTTCAGTTGAATCAGACATTTTTTGGACCTCGGAGTTTTCGGAATTTTGACCGGAAACCACGTGGCGATGGCGCCGCTTCCGGTCTGGTAATTTTTTGCAAAAAATTTGTGCTTCTGAATTTCTGACGTCGACGTCGTGAATTTCGCCAATTTTCGTCGAAATTTCATCGTCTACCGGAACCGACTGACATTTCTGCCTGCCTACTGGAAGTGCCGTGATTCGAACGTGGAATTTTCGTTTTCGACGTGAATTCGGCGAATTTTTGCTCGAAGTCCTAACAGAAACGTCGCGTATCGGGAATCACCGAAGAACTATGGGTAAGCTTCGCCTAAAATATTTATATTAATTTTATTATTATTACAATTTCCTAAAATTATCTCTATAAAATTAAATATATTGGGTGTTATCGCGATGTTTCGAAGCAACCCTTCTTTACAATATTTGCATATTCGCATGCGTTGAACATGTTTTTAACATATTTTAACATTGTTAAAATGTGTTTTTTGAAGGGGCAAACACAATAATGTGTAAAATTACGATATACCATAATGTTTCGAAACCATGTTCAATTAATAATACATGTATTTGTATATTTGCATACTTTCAAAATTTTTTTTTACATATCTTGACATTGTTGAAACATAATATTTCATGAAGTCATGAAGGGGCAAACATAATAATGTGTACATTTTGTATGCAAGCTTTAGTTATAAGTTACCCTTAACGCTTTGTAAATGTTATATTTGAAATATATATTTGTTATATTTTTATTTTGTTAATGGCCAAAAGCTGTCTATAACATAAAATATCTTAAATATCTCGCGATATATTGTAATGTCTCGAAGGAATCCTCCATTACAATATTTGCATATCTTTATATGTTGAACATATTTTCCATTCCATTGTTAAAATATGCTTTATAATAATAATAATAATAATAATAAAATAGTTTATTCCGATAAATGGAATGGGCAAGACACGTGTAACATAGTTACACTGATTTTGATCCCCCCCCCCCCAAGGTACGGTAAAATAGGAACAAAGCACTAGAAAACAGATCAAAAATATGAAGACTAATAATATATACCTTATGTGTATAATTGCATAGTAAATGTATTCAATCGTAATTAGTAAGATAGGTAGAAAGATCAAGACTATCCAAAAACCCACAAATTCTCTTAAGGAGCCAGCCTGTACGACCCAGTCAGGTAGAGCATTCCAAACTCTGAGCTGAAAATAATTGTGCCTGCAATTCTTTTTCGCTGTCGTCCAAAACAAACACTTGGGGTGGCGACACAAAAAGGGAAGGTTCCTAGCTGGAACCACGATTGCGGGGAAGCCCACGAAAGTCAATCCTGTAACATATTTGTAGCATGTCACTAAGTCAATTCTCAACCTCCTAGCCTTCAAACTCTGTACACCGAGTCTATCCAAACGTCGACTATAGGAAAGGTCTCTGAATCCCTTCAATCGTTTAGTAAATCAACGTTGAACAGACTCAATAAGGACAATAGTAGTCCTGGTGTACGGAGCCCAAACGACAGACGAGTACTCAAGTAAGGGACGCACATAAGTCGCAATTGAAAGGTATACACAATCATGTGTAAATTCTGTATGCTTTAGTTATAGAAATTTACCCTTAGCGCTTCGTAATTTTTATTTTTAGGATAATTTCACGAAATTATACGTGGGCCAACGCTTTGTGTTTAACTGTGTACATGTATACAAAACTCAACATTGGTTAAACATTTTGACATTTGTCATGTTTTTTCAAACTTCCTTCATGGATTGTTGAAAATTTGCACTGAAAACGTTTCACAAGCAGCAT
Source organism: Kryphioiulus occultus (assembly GCA_034687865.1). NCBI lineage: Eukaryota > Metazoa > Arthropoda > Diplopoda > Julida > Julidae > Kryphioiulus > Kryphioiulus occultus. The sequence goes on along the minus strand of JAQGAF010006166.1, from coordinate 6,446 downwards.
TAAATACGAGGTTAAATATCGGAGCTGATCATGTGATCGTATAAATATTTAATTTAATCGAGCTCATGGGGGAGGGCGGTGCTTACATGTATTTTGATAGAAACCTCCTCCTACACATTGCCTTTAAGTTCGTCGCTAAGGTTAATAATAGGAATTAAAGATAACGATGGAAACATTGTGTAGACGAGTTAATGTGGAGATAAAACAAAATTAAACACGATTAGTAGGAATTTCCAGGGTGCTGCTCGCTCTTTCTGATTCCTGCTAATTAACACCCAATTACGTAATAGATTAGCGCGTCTATTGATAAATCTTACTTAAGATTTTATCATTTTCATTGATATCAATTCAATTTCGTTGATAAGTCATCGTTCGCAGAGACTGACAGACTGCTTTTGGTACTGGGAGGACCTTTGAGTCCTTCATTGAAGTCAATTGATTGAAATTTTGGTAATTGAAAAATCCTTCAAAAATCACTGATAACCTAGGGTCATTACAATCCTTTAAAAGTTATTGATTTTAAAAGTTATTGAGTTTTAGACCTTATGGTTGTTGATTGAAATCATTGATACAAGTTATGTTTGGCCATTAATGTCCTCGAAAATTCATTGACTAGAATTTAGTTCATTAAAGTCATTGATTGGCTTTTAGGAATTTAAAGTTATGGATTGAGGTTTGGCATCAAATTCATTGAAAACTCATTGATTCAAGTTTAGGTCATTAAAGTCCTTAAAAAGTTATGGAGTGAAAAATTTCACGAAAGTAATTGGTTGAAATTTGTCATTAAAGTCATTGATTGACGATCAGCTAATTAAAGTAATGCATTGACGTTTGTTATGAAATTTATTGAAAAAATTATACATTGAGCAGTTGAGCCTTACAGCCATTAAAGTCCTTAAACAATTATTGATTGAAATGTTAGGTCTTAGTCCTTGGCTGATATGAAGTCATTGATTATGTTTAGCCATTAATGTCCTCGTAAATTCATTGACTAAAATTTAGTTAATTAAACTAACTGCATGGCTAAATTTCATTGAATTTTTTGCTTTTCATTCACTCGTTGATTTAAAATAATTGATTTAACTTTATAGCATCAAAGTCCTCGAAAAGTCATTGCATCGATTGAAATGTTAGACTTTATAATCATTGACTGAAGTCGATGATTCAACTTTAAAAAGGTCATTAAAGTCCTTAGAGAGCTATTGATTGGAATTTTACGCCCTTTCATTGACTGAAATGTCTAGCCATAAAAGTCACTGATTGAAGTTTACAGTAGGTCTTAGCCCTCGACAAGTCATTGTGAATTACCAATTTCGTAAAAAAAAGATAGCAAAAAGTATACGATTGCTATTACTGGGTATACGTGTGACCCATAAATCACACTGATTATTCAAAAACTCCATTCAATGCACCGTAATCTACAACTATCATCGCGACGATTGTACTCACGCACAATTTTCTTATTATTTTTTCAACAAACTGGGCCAGTCGTTCACTGGTACTGTATGTCGTCAATAGGCCTATCTTTTCAATCGTCGTCATTTTCCCTGTTTCTCGTTGCCGACGATCGAAACCAGCCAGCCCCGATCTGTCAAAACATTATCGTGTAGCAGGAACCTTATCGAGAAATGCGTTTTTTATTTAGGGCTTTCACGTTTCTGTTCAAATACCTCAATAAATCCAACTTGACATCCAACTTTTTTCCTCTTTTTGGCGGCCATCTTGGTTTTGAACTTTTGATTGTTCGAGAACGTGCGCTAATTCCGTTCTGTATGGCGTTCCATTTTTTGCCGTTACATTCCACGCCATTTCCGCCACGAGACTCGAGCGCGTGCGTCGCCATGGCGACCGGGGACACCATCTTCCATTGCTGCATGGCGAATGCATTGTTTTCAAGTTGAAAAACGTAATTCCTGGAAAAATAATAAGAGGAAGTTTATGAAATTTTCTTTATGGGCAACTAGACATTGGATTTGTGTTTCTCCCGTGGGTTTCTTACGGCTTTGTAGTTTGTTAACAAAACAAAAAATTCAAATTATCGCCTATATCGTACCCTAAATAAGTGTTTTTTCCCAAATACGCTCCATACGCAATAAATGTATTTATGTCAAGGGTGAACTTCAAAACAATTTGAATAATTGAACCTCTTCATTTCGTGCTTAAATTTGATATTTTTCACCATATTCGAGCAGCTACATGTATATTGCTTACAGATATAGGCTACGTGTAATATTGTTTTATGGAATTTTGGATTAATTATTGCTTGTAACAGATATAATTGTTTTATAACATATAAAACAGATAAATATATTAGAAACAGATGAATGTGGTTCTCAGAAAAAGCATGATGTGAATCTAACTGCTAGCTAAACTTATGGGACATCTCGTGTGATGTTAATTATGTTCTTCTTGGCATTTATATAAACTTGATGTTATTTAATACGGTTTACGTAATCTAAGTCCTGTAGGTGAGTTTCATGGCTCGCGTTTGATTTTTGGCAGACTTTGAAATATATGGCTAATTATTTCTCTAGTACCTTATCAATTATTTTGACAGGTTCATATTTTTTATATAAAAACACTTTTGGCTAAAATTTGATTTGGGAAAATCGCCACATGTCGTTATCAGCCTGCATTTCAGTTGCACTTATTGTGTTTTTTCAGCCTTCATCAATTTGGGCCATTGATATTGCTTTGGACATTTTTCTTCTCCTCATCCTCCACCTCTCATCCATGGCAAACGGACGCTGGACTGTCCACTTCCGGTGTTGATTCACATGGGGTCATCGTCTCAATTCCGGGGCAGCCGACTGGACATCTTCGTCCGAGAGAGTCTCTCTCAGTTGAAGACAGAGAGCCTCTCCTGGATGGCACACCTCAGGGAGGAGACGGACGAAAAAAATTGGTCATGGAAACACCTACAGGTGAGATTTTTTTAAAAGTGTATTTTTTAAACAGGTGTTGTACTTAACATTTGACGCGTTGTTTTAATATTTTAAAAAAATTGATTTTAATTATTTATAACATACAATATGACAAATTATAATTTAATTATTTAAAGGTTGTTTTAGATCGTGAATAAATAAGTTAATTTAATTATTTAACGAGTAATTTTATTTATTTAGAGTATATGAACCATAATAATCCAGTTGTTTTAGAACGGCCTAGTTTCTTATTTAAACGGTGCTGCCCTTAGTATTCAATACGTTGAATTTTGTTATTAAAAATAATACGAATAATTTCAATTCAGTATATGTGTTGCTCTTAGTTTTTAAGACGTTGAATTTCATTATTTGTAGAATAGTTAGTGTAATTTAGAATATAAGCCTAGTTACAATTCAGCTATTTAAAGATCGTTTTAAAACGTTTCAATTAATTATTAAAATTGTGTTTAAATTTTGTTTAAAATTAAATTCCTCCGGCAGCTATGATTTCATACTCGATCTAAGTTCTTCAAGGTGCCTTTCCCCTTAATTATTATTGTTGGTGAATTTTCCTCGTTTTGATTAATCGGAATGACTTGCGTCTCATTAAGTGCTAGTTTTTAGAAGGCAAAACACCTATTCTAATGAGGAACTTTCGCAATTTTGTGATTTCGACACCGTCAGACATTTCAGCGAATACTTGATAGCCCTAAACGGACTCAAGCGTCAAATTTTCGTTAAAAAACCCCACATTTTCGATAATAAATATGACAAAATACATGTATGAGATCACTCCGTATGTTTTCAAGCACTATCTACAGGGTGGCTCGGCAGTCTTTTTCTGTTTGACGTCACTCTAGATTTAGTTTTCCGTTTCCAGTCTGAAATCAAGTTGAATGGATTGGACGATTTGTACGACACTTATCGCTTCAAGATCAAACAGGCCAAGTTAACAGACGGCCTGGCCTTCATCATCATATTCTGCATAGTTAGGATCTCGACCCTGCTCACCCTAACCAAGGTATCAGAAAAATTGTGGTTTTTTGTCGATATTTTGGCTAAAATTCATCATTTTTCTCTCTGGTTTTTTACATTTTTCATTATTACCATTTTCCAAAAATCATTCCCGTTTAAAATGTGCTTAAATTCCCCGTTACCTGTTATAAAAACTGATGCCCAGGCATTTACTGCGTTTATATGCAGAAATAAATTGCACTTACATAAAGTCCACTTCAATCACGATCATGTCAGGTATACATGGCCATACAAATTCCTTTATTCTTAAAAAGGATGCACGGACCTTTACTAAAACAAGATAAAGCATACGCAAACAAAGCAGAACATTTTCTAAAATATATTGGTTACATACCAAAAATGCACCAAGTAGGCCTTGCACGAGCACTCTACTGCGAAATGAAGTCGGTTAAAGTCTGTTTAAGGTGTGCACATGGCGTTTTGACTTGGATAAAATAGTCTTGGTTTTTTGTCTTTAATCAAACCACCCCCTTGCAGTTTCTCAATCCAAATTCATAAATTCAACTGTAAATAAGACAGGGTTCATACCGTCAGGGATAGTCAGGGAAAATTTTAACATTCAGTCCATTAAGTAAGGTGGAAGTCAGGGAAAACATTCAAAAAAATTTTAATTTAATTTTTTGACTATTTGGAATGCCCCTCAATAGACATAAGCAGGTAGCCTCTTTTCTGAAGCACCTTTGGTCCAACGATTGTATTGTTTTAAGCCTAACTTGGTTTGTCCATCTGTGACTGAACAAACTTATTGGTACGTGCATATGTAGATTAGATGTGCTGTATATCAATTTTAAAAATGACTGTACATGTGTGGTCTTAGACATGGTCATGAATAACTCTTACACGATCATACAGTGTATATGGCATGCTGTATATACAGCATTGGCCAAAAATATGGAGCATCCCCTAAACTTCATCTTTTTTGCAATCAAACATCTCGAGGAAGGAAAAAAGAAGGCCCGAAAAGCTGCTAACTTGGTACATTGCAGCAGAGACAATTGACCAAGAAGTGGTGTATATAAGTGGTGTAATATAATTAATTGTAGAGTTACAAATAGTCTTAATTTTGCTTACATGTGACATTTTTATTTATTAAGTCAGCTAAATTAATCAGATTTGGTCAGGGAAAGTCAGGGAAATTGGGTTTCCAATTTTGGTATGAACCCTGAAAGACAAACGCTCTTGCATGCAGGACTTTCTTGTTTAAAATGCAATTTAAGTCTGCATATAAACGTAGTAATAGTCTTACACCCCAGACCCAGAAACAATGGAAACGATTGACCCTTAATTAACCCTTCTCTCCACAGACGGGAGACCCCCGCTGGTCGGCCCTTTGCTACGGCGTGACCGTGGCCCTTTGCTCCCTGCTGCTTTGGGTGACCTTTTTCTGCCCCGACTTGCTGTCCAAAGCCAAGGCCTTCTGGTATTTCCTGTCCGTGTGCATCCTGATCTTCCTGTCAACTTCCGACTACGTGTTCCTGGCCGGAAACGCGTCACTCAGCTTCGAGCCCCGCCTCTCTCCCACCTACATCCACCTGCTGGTCGCCTACGTCTACCTTCCATTTCCGCATCCGGTCGCCGCCGCCATCTCCGGATTCCTCTTGGTCACATTGGAGCTCTTCCTGTCCGGCTTCGTCTTCTACCAACGACAGGCGGAGATCTACGGGGAGAGGTACAGAGCAGAACCGGTCAGTTAATTGTTAACTTCTCGTAACTTTTGGCCTTTTGTGGTTGAAATTTTCCCTTATTCATGCCCTTTTTGGTTGAAACTGATATTTTTGCTTTAAGGGTTTTTTTGGTTGAAATGTTTTGTTATTGGTTGAAAGTATTTTTTTGCCGAAAGGGATTTTGACTGTACTTGCAAGTTAGCAGACATTGTCCTACTGCTGCCCTGCACGATGAGAAAGTGAGCTCTCCTAACAGCTCGTATGCTAGCAGTGATTGCCTGCAGTTTGGACAGGCATAATTAAAATATTAAAATAGTTAGGTTAGGTTAAACACACACAAAAACATGAGGAGGATAGATTCCGAGAGCGTTAATGTCATTCATGTCTACATACTTTGGGCGCATTTGGAGCGGGGATATATTTGACATATATCCAAATTTTGTAAACGTGGACAAAAACACTTGTCCTCGCTGTCAATATTTATCATTTTTCTTGTGTTTATCTGGGATATTTTTCTTAGAAGAAATTAGATTTTGCTTTGTTTCAAAATCTGTGAACTTTCAAATTTACCTAGTTTTCGGCATCTCTTTAAATTCATTACAATATTTTATTTCATAGTTTTTTGACATATTTTGTTTGCATCTTGATTTCGCATGTACGAATACATTGTGTTATAATTTCCAATGCAGTATTTGCTTAACGGGAAGTTCCCCTCCCACCCCTGCCATGTTAAAAAATTGAAAAATTTGTATACATAAAATCTCTGCGAATAATGAATAAATCGTCGTGATAACAATTTTGCTTGATAGTCTGGTTACTTCTG
>JAQGAF010006165.1:0-10680 GCA_034687865.1 Kryphioiulus occultus | reverse complement strand
AGGTCCCGTGCGGATCCCCCTTGCTCTCCGCACGCTAAAGATCCCTCAGGGGGGCGTATTCCTCCCTGCGGCTAAATTTCCAGGTGGACGGTCTGCCCCCTGGCGTTGGTTATGGGCCCAATAGGTGCGAAAATAGGCCAACGTTAAAAATTCCACAAACAAATTCATTTTGTAAATTTACTTTTTATTCTACAGCATTGACGCTGTACAACATGAAGCAGCCCAAAATGAAATTTTCTCAGGGTTGCCATGTACAAGTTCCAATTTTTTTGAATCCTTGAAACTCTTTGTCATTTTACAAAAACTTATTACTTTTTGAGTGAGGTGAACAGTGCTTCGTTTTTTATATAACCTTCATTGGCTGCTATTCAATTTAACAAATTTGATCAGGAGAAATTTATCTTGATTATAATAATTGTTTGGGATTAAATGTTGTTTATTTTTTCTGCATTTCTAAAGCGCTAATTAGTCATTTATTATTGCATTGTCATCTGTAGTGTCGACCAAACTGGCATTTCTGTTCTTGCGCAAGAACAGCATTTTTAAGGATCTGTGCATTTTCTACATAATTAATTGTATCTTCCATTTATTTTGATTTTCAGCAAAGCTTCCTTATTCCATACGAGTGTTGCTGGAAGTGGCTGTGAGGAGCTGCGATAACTTTCTAGTGCGCCAGCAAGACGTGCTAAACATTCTCGATTGGGCAGCCATCAAAGACCAAAAGGATGCCATTGAGGTGCCGTTCAAGCCCGCGAGGGTTTTGTTACAAGATTTCACGGGGGTTCCTGCAGTCGTGGATTTCGCCGCGATGAGGGATGCGGTGAAGTCATTGGGGGGAGACCCGCAAAAGATTAACCCAATTTGCCCATCTGACCTCGTTGTGGATCATAGCGTGCAAGTTGACTTCTCCGGATCGTAAGTATGCTTGCTGAACATTACTTGACATCTCATCTGTTTCAAGAATTAACCTGTTTTAATTCGACATTGAGTGGCTAGAAATCTGTGAATGCGGATTAGTTCTGACTATTTTGAGGAAGTTTTACGTGTTGCTCGACTTCACTTTTTCATTTGAATTTCTTTTATGAATTTACCGGAATGAGTTTTCCAGACCATTTATTAATTTCCACTCCTCTTTTCGGTCGTTCTTCGTGTTGTTACACTTTAATTATCCAAATTCGCTAATGTAAAAGAATTTATTTTTGGGGGGGGGGGAGGATTGCCCAGAAATTTTTGCCGAGATATTTGGGGTGTGTTGAGAAGGTATTCCAGGGTTCCCACAACAACCTGGAGAAACCTGGAAAGTCAGGGAAAAGACCTGTAAAGTCAGGGAGGATGTAAAATTTGACCTGGAATTTTTATGATCAAAGTTATACTGCAGGGTTCATATCCTCATTTGTGTGAAAAGCACCTTATAAGTTACATCTACATTTCGTTATTTCCAGTAGAGTTTTTCAAAAAAATGTCGCATACGGCGTTCCTTTTTAAAGAAACAAGCTAAAATCCATCGTAAACATATGTTTGAATTGAGGAAAAAATTTTTGGGTTGGTCAAGGAAACAGTTTGTCAAGTGTTCCTATATTTTACTGCAAAATGTCATGGCAAAGAAAAATATAGCAGGTACTGTCTAAAATTCATCATTTAAGATCTGATTTTTCTGAAAATTTCGCATGTATTAAATCTGTTATTTCTGGTCTACCTTTTTTATACAAAAAAGGGCCTACAGTATTATCTTGAATATTAATATTTCTACAAGAATGTCTTCAAAATTGCATTAGGACTACATTTTTTTTTACAAATTTCGCCTACAGCATACTCAATTCTAAAATATGCACGGGATTGCGGCGAATGAAAAGGCGGATTTTTTTTTTCCAAAATATTAGATGAAAATTGTGAAACAAATTAGATACATGCCTGTGAAACAAAATTAAAAATATTAGATACACGTTCTTTAATCTGCAAAGTGTGGAAAATATTTTTTTTATAAGTCAGGGAAAAATTCAAAAATGACCTGGAAAGTCAGGGAATTTTGTTCTCAAAAAAATGTGGGAACCCTGTATTCAGACTTGAGTACGAAAAGTGTTATTGCAAATATTAATTCAATCGAATGCGCCCTCCTTTCAAGTACTGCAATTTCCCGTCAGAAGCAGCACGCGTGTGTTGAAAGTATTTTTCTGCGAGCTCCTTCAGTTGGTCCATTACAGCACTCGGGATGTTTCCTGTTTTCTAAAACTTATCATCGCTATTTCAATTTGTATATATCAAAAGGCGTTGTTAGGCATATTACAGTTCACCCTTTCTCGTTTATTACGTTCACCTATTTTTAAATTATTCCGGCAGCCTATACCACCCCTCTCCCAATCCAGGCGGTGGCCCCTGTTGTGGTGAAGAACGAGGAATCGGTGTTGGGGATGGGCAGGGCTCCGTCGCTGTCGCCAAAAAAGTTTGCAAGTCGAACGCCATTGGAGGGCAAGACTGGAATCGCACTTTGGCTACGGCGCAAGGTTTCACCCGTGACTCGGCCGCTCTTCCTAATGCGGTCACACCAGTCACACCATCGTCACTAACTTCTGCCCCTAATCAATACCAGCTGCATCATAAGCTTCCAACCAGTCCTTATCACTACGGTGTTGGCCTTCCTTCTACTGTGGACACTGCAGTGTGTCCGTTTCATCAGCTCAGGTCCCAATGGTTAGTTCACCCAACTTCTACCCACTTCAGCAGAGTATTTCCAAACGTAAACGCTTCTAAAAATATATTACATTGAGTCAGTGGACCATTGAAGTTACGGCGGTTCAATTTCACTTTGAAACTTGCTATATTTTCAAGTTTTTCTAGCATAAACTGCTGCAGTTGTTGCTCTCAGGAAATATGCATTCATTTACCATGGAAAATTTAAACTGCAATTTGACTGCAATTTAATTGAGGATTGTGTTCACGATTTGCCAAGCCCAGTTCATTTTTGTATTGATTGTGATGCAGTTGCAATTCAAAAATCTACGTAAACTTGTATCTTTTTTGTGGAATTTTTTTTTGCGTTTAGAAATACACTGAATGGTTATATAACCTCTATTTATCAGTGAGTTGATTTTTGGTGACATGGGGTGTTGTAAGCTGCCTGTGTTGATATGAAGTTTAACAGCTCAGTTTGATATTATTAAATCCTTTATTTAAATTGGCTAAAATTCTGATTTAGACGTATCCAATGATATAGAAACCAGACTGCAAATCACGCATTGCTTGCAAGATAAAATGTCAAAAATCTTATTATTTTTTGCACTTTCTCTAATGGTTGTACAATTTATTAGCGTTGTATATTTTGTCTTCCTTTCCATTCAGTTCCGATGCCTTAAACAAAAACCAGGAATTGGAGTTTGAAAGAAACAAAGAAAGATTCCTGTTTCTTAAGGTCGGTCAAATGCTTGTATTTTGGCAATTCTTCGGCTTCAATTTGACCGATTTTATCCAGAAAAAAAAATTGCACCCTGCTTTTAATATTAATAAAATTTTGCATGCTCTGAACATTTTAACCTAAAACGTACTCTATTTGCAGTGGGGTGCAAAAGCATTTACGAACATGTTGATTGTACCACCCGGATCTGGAATCGTTCATCAAGTGAACTTGGAATATTTGGCCAGAGTTGTGTTTGACACCGATGAATATTTGCATCCGGACAGCCTGGTAGGAACTGATTCTCACACCACAATGATCAACGGACTCGGAGTCGTTGGTTGGGGTTAGTATCTCTTTATTAACTTCGGGTCGTTAATATCTTAAATAAACATTATAATCTACGTGTCATCTAACTGTCTAATTTCCAAATTATTCTTCGGATTTTAGGTGTTGGTGGTATCGAAGCTGAGGCTGTGATGCTGGGACAACCAATCAGCATGGTTCTTCCTCAAGTTGTTGGCTATAAATTAGTAGGAGAATTATCACCTTTGGTAACATCTACAGATGTTGTTCTCACAATCACAAAGGTTAGAAAAGCAGTTTCGATAACTTTCCATAATGACCAATTACTGCCAAAAATAATCTCGTAGTTTATGGTCAATCTTGACTTTTTCCCCCTGATATAGCATCTTAGGCAAATTGGTGTTGTTGGCAAATTCGTGGAATTTTACGGACCAGGAGTTGCTCAGCTATCCATCGCTGACAGAGCAACTGTTGCAAATATGGCTCCTGAGTATGGAGCAACCATTGGATTTTTTCCAGTTGACGAAAAAAGCATTTACTATTTAAAACAAACAGGTAGATTTTGTTTAAAATTGGTTACACAAACTCAAATATCAGAACTAACAATTTCAAGATTTTCATCGGAAGTAGTACTAAGATATTTCAAGAAATACTTGCAATATCATGTACCGTGTTTTCAGGCCGTGAAGAGAAAAAACTTCATTGTATCGAAAAATACTTGAGAGCTGTTCAGCTGTTCAGGAATTTTAATGATGACAGTGAAGATCCGTGCTTTTCTCAGGTTTGATTGCTTTTATTTGCTATACAGGCTGGTTTTTTTTCGGTTAAGGCAATTTGTTCAATGTTTTCTTTAATTTTTAGGTTGTGATGTTGGACTTGAGTACCGTTACAAGCTCAGTGAGTGGACCTAAACGGCCTCATGATCGGGTTGCTGTTTCTGTAATGAAGCAAGACTTTGCAGAATGTCTCAGCAATAAGGTAAGTCGATGATACGATAATTTTGAAGCAAGTCGTCTGGTCGTCACACCATTAGAGTTTGTATTTCTGAAATAATGATTCAGCTGGCACGAAAAGTATGTGAACACTATAAAAACCGTTGTTCACGGGTAAATTACATGTAAAAGGAGTTTAGTTTTTAAATTTCCTTGTCATATTAAATACATTACATAGGTTATATAACAACAGTAAAAAGTCGATTTTATTTTTTGAAAAGTCCCTCTTATTTTTGCAAATGTTTTTACTGTTGTTATATAATCTATGAAATCATTCGTAATGTACAGGAACTTTAAAACTATACTCATTTTAATTTACCCATGAACAACGATTTTTATAGTGTTCACATACTATGTGCCAACCGTATGGAAATAGGAATATTTGTGTGGCCTTTTTTCAGTTTACAATCGGGGAAAGTTGTAGATTTCTATTTAGTTTTTATTAATTTGTTTTATAATCATCATTAGATTGGATTTAAAGGCTATGGTATAGATCCTGTAAAGATAAACACTGTTGTGCCTTTCACATACGAGGATAAAGAATATAGTTTGAGCCATGGCTCCGTGGTTATCGCGGCAATCACCAGTTGCACCAATACCAGTAACCCGTCCGTAATGTTGGGTGCAGGTATGTAGTTCCTGTCTTTCATGCATAATGTGTTTTAAAATGGTATCCCTCCATGATGATTTCTTTGCTGACATTTAGGATTGCTAGCGAAAAAAGCTGTTGAGATGGGTCTTTCAGTTCAGCCGTATATCAAGACTAGTTTGTCGCCAGGGAGTGGTAAGGTCGCACTTGGGTCGTAATTTGGGGATAATCTAAAATGATGTCTCCCTGAGTTTGTGTTTTTCAAAATTAAAAAAAAAAATAGAATCATTAGAGAAAAATTGACTTATCAAATAAACAAAATGCCCTGTTATTGGACAATGTAGAGATACAATTTAGACAGTGTAATGATAGTTTTTCTACTTTCTCGTGAGCAAGTTTTTCTAATAACTGCCTTCATTGTTAACAGTTTTCAAAATAAGTTGTTTGAATTGTGCTGAAAATCCTGAATTTCTAATTTTGGCAGGTGTTGTTACTTATTATCTTCAAGCTTCCGGGGTAACACCCTATCTGCAAAAATTGGGGTAAGTGTAATCTTGAGCATAATATTCACCGTAATATTTTACGAAGTCTTACTGCAAATTTGATTTTAATTACAGTTTTGAAATAGTTGGCTATGGGTGTATGACTTGTATTGGAAATAGTGGTCCTCTGCCAGATTCTGTTGTTAAGGCAATTGAAGAGGTAATGTTTGGTGACCCATATCGATTTGTTTGCACCTGACATTTTGACCTTCGCGAGTCATGTTAGTTTTTCCAAGTTTCAAAAATAATATTTTCGCTATGTTTTAGGGTGATCTCGTTGTATCTGGTGTATTATCAGGCAATCGTAATTTCGAAGGTCGTGTGCATCCAAATACCAGAGCAAATTATTTGGCTTCTCCGCCTTTAGTCATTGGTAATATAATTATTAAGATCATTCAGTTCCATTCACTTCATTCTCTCTGATTATAATTTGAATGGCAATGTAAATATTTTTAGCTTACGCACTAGCCGGAACTGTATTAATCGATTTCGAGAATGAGCCAATCGGTCACACGAAAGATGGCAACAGCGTGTATTTGAGAGATATTTGGCCTTCAAGGAGCGAGATCCAGGTAATATGTGTAAAATTTGTTTTTACTGTATTATTGTCTAATTGGTAAAATTGTACTAGCATTTACGAATGGCCATTTAATCGGTATACATGAATAAATTGTGAATTCATATACATGATGGATACCGATTAAATGGTCATTCTTAAATGGTAGTACAATTTTCCCAATTGACATTTTCTTTTCATTTATGAGTTTATTTCAGGATGTTGAAAAGCAGCACGTTATTCCTGCCATGTTTCGTGAAGTTTATTCCAAAATTCAGGTAACACACGTTTTTTAAGTTTGAAATCTGTACGTGTAATGTTTCAAAAAAATACATGACCTAGTCATGTTTGTGAAGCTTCATTTATGTTATAGCCACTTTCGTGCCAATTTTTTTTCCTATTACACAAATCTAGTATGGAAATAAAAACTGGAATAGTCTGATAGCTCCAGAGGAAATTTTATATCCGTGGGATGATAAATCGACATACATAAAGTCACCGCCATTTTTTCAAGGCATGGTGAGTGTTACCTACGCATGTTACCTAAACACTTCTGGAAATCGGTGATTAAGACTGTTTTCAAAGTCTTTGATAAATTTGCCATTAAATTTCTTTAGGGGCCTGACATTCCCGATGTCCCAGCTATTGAAAATGCATGCGTCCTGCTTCATTTGGGCCATTCGATAACGACCGATCACATTTCTCCGGCTGGAAGTATCTCTAGGAATAGTCCCGCTGCTAGATATCTACTGAACAGAGGGTAAGAACTGTAGCACCTGTAAAGTTTTAACAAAATCCTTAGAAGAATTGCTTATTTCAATCCATTTTCACTTATTCAGGTTGACTCCGCGAGAGTTTAACTCGTACGGAGCTCGCCGTGGAAACGACGCTGTCATGGCCAGAGGAACGTTCGCAAATATCCGACTGGTGAACAAGTTTATGAACAAGGCTGGACCAAGGACAATTCATATCCCTACGGGCGAAGCGGTTTGTTGCGTCAATTTGTCTCGCTTAATTTATAATCTCGTTCGATGTTCTGATTGATCAGAAATGCTTTTTCCCTTAGATGGATATTTACGACGCGGCTGAACGCTACAAGCAAGAAAATATTCCGTTGATCATTCTTGCTGGCAAGGACTACGGATCTGGATCGTCGAGGGATTGGGCAGCCAAAGGACCAGCTTTGCTGGTAAATAATGGATATACTTAAAATATGTAGCACTGATTGGCATATAGGTTGAAAGTGATCTTTTTGAGGATTATTCACAAATTGCACTGCAAATTGACAGCTACCTTGGCTACTGCTGTTGCCTGATTTGGAACCATTACAAAATTAGTTAAATTCTGTAAAGGTCATTTTCAGTTTGTACGTTAATTTTTAGGGAGTTAAAGCTGTGTTGGCAGAGAGTTTCGAGCGAATTCATCGAAGCAATTTGGTCGGGATGGGCATCATACCGCTTCAGTACAAAAGCGAGGAAAATGCAGACACACTTCAGCTGACTGGGCGTGAGAGATACACTTTGATGCTACCCGAGATTCTGAAACCAGGACAGCTCATCGATATCGGAGTGAGTATTTCGCGTATTTGAGCGCAAACTCTTTTATATTGGAGAAACAAATGCATTTTTCTTAATTTGAAATCAGATCGACGGATGCCGTACCGTTCAAGCCATCCTTCGTTTTGATACTGAAGTGGAACTTACGTATTTTAAACACGGTGGTATACTAAATTATATGATACGCTCAATGTTAAAAGATGCGACGAAACATAGCTAAGAAAACTATCAGGTAATACTTGTTTATGCTTTTTACGGTATTAAAGGACAAACACGTAATGCAACCACCTGATTTTGTTTATGTTACTAATCTAGTTTTGCTCACCTAACAAGAACTATGAGAATGTACAATGATGAAGATAGCTTTTTTAATTTCAATGATCCCGATATAATATATTTTTGAGATATTTCGTCTCACGCATATTTCCTTTTAAATAAATATAGAAACAATTCAAAGTTGAATGTGGATGAATTACGAGTAAGTTGAAGTAGTTTTTTTTTCAATGTTTATTGGACTTCTGGTTTATTTCTATACAACAATTCACCCTATTTAACATGGGAAATAATACTTTTTGTGCTAATTTGTAGACTTGTCTCAGTGGAGGGGTTTTGATTACTAGTTTTCACTTTCAAATTTTGATGAAACCAGTCTGGTCTTTCCTTTTTCATTTCTACGATTCGTTTTCCTTTCCAGAATTCTTCACTTCTGTTTTTCTCCTCATTATCGTACATAACGATCACTTCTTTATCGACAGCCTCCATTTTCCATTCATTTTGAATGGCTTCTTGCATCCGTTCAGTTTCTTCACGAACTTTTTTATAGCAGTTGCCTAAATAATATAGGGACAAGAATACATTATTCACGTTAACAACAATCGTTCCTCGACAGTTGTGTGCAGCGAGCAACTTTCTGGCGAACAATTGTTGGTGAACAAAAGTGCTGAAATGGAGATTTGCTCTCACCGCATATGGTGTGAGCTTCGTTGAAATGACCGCAAATGTTGCACATTATCAGGTTCTTCTTAGGCTTTAATTTCTTATTGTCAGCAAGTTTTCTAGTCGACCTTCGTTCAACCGATCGCCTGTGCGTCTGAACGGCCCACGTGAGTCCATCTCCGATAATGTCTTTAAGAACGGAAGTCCTTGGACCTTGGTTTTGCTCCTTGGTTTGGATGTCCATCCCGATCAATGCTGGTTGAAAGCCTGTAAATTTGAGCAAGTTTCAGGTACAATAAAAGCACTGAAACAGAGGTTTTAGCCTGGAAGAAAATTTTCCAGTGTCACAAGGCCTCTTAAACAGAAGCTATAATTACTTGTCAGATTACAGGAATGATCTTGAACAAATTGAAAAAATCAATTATTGCTGTTTTTCAAAATAATTTGTACGAAATATTATAAAACCATAGTGTGTCATACCAAGTGCCCCTCTCCCTACCTAATGTAAAACTGCAAATTTTCCTTAATGAAAAATTACCCGCCTATATATATATATATGTACATAATTGGCAACTGTCTGTGTGTGTGTGTCAGTAGAGAGTAAGGGGTGTCAATCCTAAAAATAATTGAAATTGACTAATTGATGTGCGCGTGAGCACATGGCTACCAAAGCTGGTTTGACACACACCAATTAGTCAATTTCAATTATTTTTTAAGGTTGACACCCCCTTAGGGGCCGTACAAATATTACTTAACGCACCAGGGGGTGGGTGGATGGGTCCTCGTGAAAGTGTTACGAACTGTTACAGGGGGTCCGTGGGTTTTTCTCCATGCGTTAAGTAACAACAAGGATCAAGATAAGATTGAAAATTCTACTGCAGTGTTGCAGCTATAGACAACAGCATTAGCCGTTGTACAAAATTATCTATTCTGAGCTCTACATTTCAGATTTGCAATGGATTGGTGATGTCTAAACCAAAAACATTGTCATCAGCAACATATTGCAGAAGCAATAACAAATGGTGCACTAGGTACTGTATAACTTACAAATTACATATAAAATCCATTGGTGAAAATATTTTTTTTTACAAATATTTTACTTAACACTGGGGGTTGGTTAGTCTCTAAAAGGGCAAAAATTGCGTTACGTAATATATGCACGGCCCCTTATAGGCTAGGAAACTATACGACGGATTTCGACCAAATTTTGTCATTGAAGTTGACCCTGGGGCGAGTCGGGTCACGCCGGGGACGAATGGCCACGAACATTTGACCTTCGTGACCTATGACCGAAAATATGGCCGCTCATTGGCTGAATTTAGAGCTCGCACGTGTTCTGAAGGCTTGACATTTTTCTTCGCGTGATAACGTTCCATTCACGCGGACATGGGCTCCATTCCTACATGTAGTTATAAATGTGCAGGCTACTACAGCACATCTAATAAATTTACTGGTAGGCATAGGCATATACATTGTACAATCGCTTTGGCATCTCCTTAGCCTTGTGCTGACACCGCAGGTGACTTCAAACATACTAAATGCAAAACTAACCGTCGATGTTAGGAGGAAAATCCAAAGCAGCCAAAAATCTCGCTTTAAAGACATTCAAACGCCTCACCAAAAGTTGAATAGCCATATTGGAAAATAGGCCTAGAAATGGAAGGCGGGGCATAGCGCTATGGAGTATGGGAGGGGGCAATGAAGGCTATCAATTAAAGTACGCGTGACGCAAAATAGCTTTGATTAGCTTATTTCAGAGACCGCCGTCGGAAAGGAGTCAATTATCACGCGACATAAGCCGACACGATGTAAGCT
>JAQGAF010006164.1:0-10684 GCA_034687865.1 Kryphioiulus occultus | reverse complement strand
TGTTTAACTTTTAAATTGTTTTTGTGACACTTTTTGTGAAAAAACACCAATTGCCAATACTTGTTTTATCCACTGTACATAAAACTGCCCCTTTCGAGCCTAACGTTTCATTCAGTTGCACAAACATCTACAATCCCAAAAGTATCACTTTTAAAGTCCTTTCACATACGGAGCTTCTGAGGTCCCATTCGACTAAAGTGACAAAGAAAATACATGTATGCATGCCATCGTCTCCTATCAGTTGGATGTGCTGAGACAGCAAATATAAATGTATATAAAAAATGCGTTTTAGTTGATTTTATTGCATTATGAATTTTTTTTAGGTTATTTTTTTCTTAAAAACCAAAGTACGAAGAAAATTTCGTTTTATAACATCTGACCACTCTTTGCCCTAAGAAAGTTCTAAAATGTTGTGTATATTGAACACATCCGTTTTAAAGTCCACTTCACGCCTTTTCACCTTATTAGTTAGAAATTAGGATGTTCATGAAGGTTAGGATTATTAGGATGGAATGTGGTCACGCGCATTTGAATTGAAACGAGCATATTTGTACTGTGCATGTGACACTTTCAAACATCAAAAGTAGACCTTCCGAAAGTGTCAATGAAAGATGCTTTATGTAACGCGCTTTCAACTGGCAGATTTCAAAGCGTTACTTTTGGGTCGAGAGTGCCTCTTTTCTAAAAAGTTGCACTTTGGCGAAAGGGACTTTTATGCAACTGGCGCCTGCACATCGGATGCGCTTGACATTGTTTAAAATTTCTAGGACCTTAAATTCCGAGTGAGACGCCTCATTAGCTCTATTGCGACATATGCGTCACTATGGCAACCCCATTGCCAAGGCCTGCATTCTTTACTGATGCCTAGCAGATTCGCCATTTTGCAAGGGGCAGCTTCCATCTTTGCCACATGTATTTGGCTCTTGCTCTTCCCCCTTTCGACACTGCAGCTGTTAGCCAGGGTTGGGCAAGTTCGTGGGGAGTCAAGTCAGTGGCCTGTGAATTTCATCGTCAACTCCACTCATAGGGAACCGAGGGATTTTCCATTCGTTTTCGAGGGTATGTCGATGGGAGGATGGAATCAATGCCGTAATAAAAAATGGGGATACATGTATTTATATCAAAAATCTATACCTGACACGATGTGAAGCATCAACGCATATCAAGGAAGACTATTTAAAGAATTAAGCAAAGCAGGTAACTATTTGCAATTTTGCGCTTGTCAAAATTACGGGAAAATGACTAGGAATGAAAATCAATTCCGTGTTGCAGCGCACTTCGGTATTGCCCCTGCTCCAGCCTACATGTAGACATAAGAAAGTGGGGTTCTCCTAAAGGCTCGTAGGCTGGCAGTGATTGCCTGGTGGTAGGGGCAGCTAAATTAGAAACTGTATTGTTTGGGTTAGGTTGGGGTAAACATAAAAAAGAATGATATACTAAAGGATGCTCCCTGCACCAAAATATGTCCAGTAATTTCAACCCTACTTGTCTAGTAGACGAGAATGACACCCCTCCCAGCTGTCGCAATTTATCCTTTCTATGTTGTTTTTGTTATGTTTTTCTGTGTGTTTATCCTAGTCTAGCCTAAACTAACCTATAATGTAAATATTTTTATTTAGCTACATATAACTACAGGCAATCATTGCCAGCCTACGAGCCATTAGAAGAAGCCCACTTTCTGATAGTTCATAATATACTGCAGCAAATACAGTACATGTAAATAAAACTGTTAGCAGCTAGGACAGGTGTCATGCCTAAATACTAGACACGAATAGTTGATGACATATAAATATTTTGCACACATTTGTGGCAGTGACCAAACAGGTGTTAACCGGTCATGGAAGGTATGGTAAAATCATGGAATTTATATCAGGGTCATGGAATTCTTGCTTTTGATTGATTCACGAAATGAAAATTTGGGTTAAAAGTCATCAATTGTCAACCAGTTTCGCAAAAAAATTTCGCCTACGGCCTTTTTTATTTTTGCCAATAATCATGTCATCACTATGATAGAGAATGTTCCTGAAAATCACTAGGCAAAAGTTGAATGCCTATATTCTAATAGGCATTGAAACTTTTTTTAAGTTATGAAAACGTCATGGAATGACTTGCAACACCAAATCCATTAGACATGTCTATACCAAAGTTTGTCCCCGTTTTATTTCAATGGATTTTCGATGTGTCCGTGAGTAGTTTGCGCATCGATCCTGACATGAAAAATTGACGATGATCCACGCCTTCGACTTTCAGTTGTTTTTTGTGTCATTAAAACTGTAGCAAATTGTGACAGAACTAGTGTATCATTTGGGCCATTTCATGATATCGTTGCCATGGTCATGCCAAAGTAATCCGGTTAGCCACTTCATTTCGGCTACATCGATGGCAATTATGTCGAGCGAGTGCTGGATATAACTTAATTCCAGGAAACGTTCGACGTCTGATTCCCAAGTATTCCCAGCGGTTGCATCCGATAAACCACCTGCAAGGCTGTTATTTTGGCACACGATAATGGGGCAAATCAGGCTTTATGTTGCTTATGAATTGGCCCAACGTCATTCATTTCGAAAATAGCACGTATTGCCTAGTCGGTGTTTGGCACGGTGAAAACAAAAATTGGGGAGGTTCATGCACTCTGAATTGGCGCAGACTTGGAACATCATTGTTGTCGGCTATAAATATGTGGGGTCTGGCATGAGTGGGGTGAGAATGGGTCCTGTACCTACGTTGAAATGCTAAAGCGCAATTGCCATTCCTTTTCCAGCCAAAATTGGCAGATGTGCCAAATTGCAACACATCTTTTGTCGACGATCGCAACGGTGTTGCTCCACCTTCTGTTGATAACTTATTTCCCGAACGCATTTTTGCGTGCACGCAACTTAAGTTATTTTCAGTTCGAGTCTTGAAACAGCTGATGATCCGAAGTGGTTTGGGATTACTGTGAATTCGATTAACTTCGAATAAAAAAGCTCAACTCTGATGTAACTCTGAGGCAAAAATCTTACTGGCTCAGTTTACCAGCTGCATTGCAGGTTACCGCAGAACCTGGGAAACCTGGAAAGTCAGAGGATTTGTAACTGACTGGGAATCCTGTGAAAGTCACGGGAAAATTTGACCATTTTGCAGCAAGTCAGGGGATTTCCTAACTTTTAATTAGAATTTCAATCCAAAAGGTATTTCCTATATCGATTATGGCTTGTACCACATTAGTGATCATACTTCTAAAATGTATCCCTAATACTGAGGACATACCGAGAGAAAACGCGATAACTAAAAACCTGGTAGATAAACGTGGTGACTTACCACGCTGGTATTTAATAAGGTGGACAGACTGCTTTGGCGGTTTCTGCAGTGGATTGTGGGAACGCGTACTGGTAACACTGTAGAAAAGTTTACCTTGATCCTGGAACACGGTGAATATAATCGAGTGAGAAACTCCAGAACACGTCATCGCGACTTTTGCCAATTTTATAGCTTGTAAAACTAGATTTTCGTTTGGTATGTCTTCAGTACAAGCGTTCCTAAATTATTAGTTGGTAAACAATTTTTTGATGTTAATTTGCTTGAAAAGAATTTTAAGGTAAATTCACTAAAATCCATTATTTCTGATGGTTTAAAATTTCGCCTTTGGCGTTACCTTAATTATTAATCTTGCTAAATATTTTAAAGAATTGTGGCCTAAAAGTCATCATTTGTGATGTTTGCTCTTCCGCCCACCAGACCCCTCTGCAGTCCGCAAATATCCTACTGTGTGAACCGTTTGACAGCCTGTTATATTCAAGAGCAGGCTTTTTACTTTACATGTACACTGTATATACATGTATTGGTCGATGGGGAAACGGAAGGTCTGGGGAAATAAAAAATTTAATCTGGGAAAGTCAGGGGATTTTGTGTTACAAAGTCTGTGTGAACCCTGTGCATGCTAAACTGACTGTCGGGAATGGTAACCCTGTCCTTGACGTTATACTGGAAGGAATGCAGACTTTATGGGCAAGCCATCGTCTGGAAAATCTGAATGAAATTGATGGGATTCAGCAGTCAAACGACTAGTGCGGTTGCTATGATTCCGGAATAAAAATATATAGTGGAAACCGATAGATGGCAACGCCCATTAATTCGCGGTGGGGCAGTGATCAAGTCGTGCGCTTCATTTCTATGGCAACTTTCAGTTCATGAACGTCTACTGGAGGATAGCGTTTCAATCAATGAATGCCGGAGAAATCGTAGAAATTCTAATTGCGGTTTGAGACCATTGAGGTTTTTGTTTCATGGAAAGGTCGCCTCAAAAGGGATAGAAGTTCCTTTTCGAAGTTTTTTTAAATCACAAGGTGAGGTATAATTAACCTCACGGTTATCCATTGCTCGCTAATGCAATAGAACAAGGCCAAAGTAATCAGTGCACTTTAAATGCCTAAGTATGGTAACTGAAAGGAGCCCAAAGAAGATGTTAAATATCCACGATGATAGGAGGGAATTGTTTGGATTTGTAACGCTTCTTATTTCAATACTGGCATGCATATTCCATTTTTCCTTTTATCTTCAAGGCGACTTAGCTTGTAAGTCCTATTTCTCCTGAGGGAACTTCGTACCGTTCGTTCACTGTATACCCATTGCTACTACCAGTGTAAAAAAGTAAAAAACGTAAAAATATATAACTTGTGTGAAAAATTGGGAAAAAATGGCAACTTATGTGAAAAATTCAATGAAAATGAATTTTACGAGAAATCCAATGAGATTCCCTCCATCGTACTAAAATTGGATTATTTTGTCAGTTTTTTTTAAATTGCCTGCGGAGTTCTTGTGAAGACTTATATTTCTAAAAATCTTAAAGATGCATTATGTCTAAAACTCAATTCCACGAAAATACACTTTGGTCGAATTGTATACCAACTGGTCACATGCCTGCAATAAAGCCTATGCCTGCCATGTAAAACTTACAGACTTAATTTTGTTGTAATGAATTAGTATGACGCATTTATTTTTGTTTTGTTTTGTAGAACGAGTCGTTCGCCAGCTTACAATTTCGTTGTTAAGGTTATCAAAGGTAAAACTAATGACAAAAAAAATCAAAATCGCATTTATTCTATATTTTTTTAAAATCACGAAACTAATACCTTGTATTACTTTTGCGGTTGGCATTCTTAGTTACTACCAGTTATGACAAAAATACATGTAAGCAGCTGAGTAAATGTGCTCGTTAAAGAAAAGTGTCACACTGTCTCTTTATAAAGGGCATCTTTAAGCCTTTAACCACATTTCGGCGTTAAATCCGACTACATGTAGTTTCGAATAACCCTTGGCGGAGGATTTTCTCGCGTTTTAGGTTTATGTCCAGTGAACGTGTTGGTTCGGTTTACTCAGGCTTCGGCTAATGCCCCTCATTCTATAGCCCACCCCGTCCCCTCATCTCCACTTTCTCCCCACACCCTTGCACTCCTCCGCACTGCACTACGCTGAAAGCAACCCCTGTAGGATACTTAACGGCGTGTGCTGTGACTTCAAAAACGGCATCATAAAAAGGATTACGTTTGTCCGCAAGATCTACGTGAACCAATGAAGGCCCCGTTGTGGAGCACGTGACCTGGGTCTCGTACTAAAGTAGCCAGGCGTTTATGGTCACTCAATTTAGTCACAGACGCCAACAAATGCAGGCACTTCTAGAGCCCCAGCTTCCAGTTAAGTTCAATCGCCAATTAAACTGCTTTAGTCGATAATTAACATAGGCTGAGCTTGTAGAGTGTGCCATAAGTGGGAACCACGTGCTACAGGGTGATTACAAATGATGGCAACATTATCACTAAATCACTGCAAGTGTTGTATTCGCTATATCATCATAATTCTGCATTAAATTGAATCGAGTCATAGGTTTTCATTGTGAGTTCGTGAATTTTTGCGGCCTTATTATTAAAGATATGGAGTTTGTTGATATCAAAGTTTTCTTTGTAATTTTCTGGCGGTGAAACGTTTTCGCCACCCGCCTCTAGAGGGCGCTGACTTAAAAGATGCCATTTTACGACCCAGCACCATCGAAACTGCTGCAGTTCAGCGGTTTCGTGAAATTTTCGCAGCTGTACCAATAAAGGTTGACGATCGAGTTTGATGATATCAAACAAACATCTTTCAAACTTCTTTACTGAATTTTCCAGCAGTGATATGTTTCCGCCCTCCGCTGCTAGAGGGCGCTGAGTCGTAAAATGACATTTTAACTCAGCGCTCTCTAGCGGTGGAAGGTGGAAACATTGCACCGCTGATAAATTCCAAAAAAAAAAGAAACGTTTAGAGGTTCTTGTTTGATATAATTGAGCTCGATCGCTACATCTACGATAATACGGTCATTTGTAATCACCCTGTATTTATTTAATGTTTTTTCTTACCTGTCCAGCGTGAGTTCTTCGAGTTGTGTCAAGTCGCAGGCAATGTATTCCAGGGCAGCATCGGTGATTCTGGGACACCAGGATAAGTCCAGGCATTTCAGCTTCCTCAAATTTTCGGCAATCACCTCCACTCCTGTATCCGTGATCTTGGAGCAGCCAGCCAGACTCAAGATGGTCAGGTTGGGCAGGGCGTGCACCAGATTGCCCACTCCTTGGTTGCTGATTTCCCAACAAGATTGAAGACGCAAGATGCTCAGACTTCCGCTCTGCTTGGGGCTGAAGTAGGCCAGGGCAGCGTCCGTCACGTGGTAGGCCTAAACGTCAATGAAATAAACATTCGAGGAAATCAATACTTCATCATCGACCAACAGCGATCGATTGCGTCGAACTAACAGCACATTTTTGGCTTCCTACATGTCCGAGCCCCTGTGTGGATTTTCGCTACTGGTTTACGACTTTGCCTAAATTGCCATTTGGGCAATTTAATAAAAAGCTACACCGATCACCACCTGCAGGAAACGATGCATTTATGATCGATAATGACTAAATCGACGGTTCATTGAACCGTTTCCACCTAATGTAATGCATGTTTCCTGATCAGGAAATCGATTGAAATAGCTAGTGATTTCAAAATCAAACTTCTTGATTACATCCATTGGTTTGATTCTAGGAAGGTTACCTTGCTGTTGTAATCGTAATCGCTAAATTTAAGGGACACGTGTAATCGTATAGGTGTACGTGAGGTCGTAAAACTGGGAAGGCATTGAGTGAAAGCTATTTTTTAAAAGGCGCAAAGATTTTTTACGACAGAAATGTTTCCAGAAATGTAAGGCAGGGTCCCACTTTCTGGAAAGTCATGGAAAATCAAGGAATGTCATGGAAATGGAAAACTGTCAGGGAAATGAAAACGTGTCAGGGTATGTCAAGGAAATGAAAAAATGTCAGGCTATGTCAGAGAAATGAAAAAGTGTCAGGGTATGTCAGCTAATTGATCAGCTAATTGATTAGTCATCATCATTTATAAAAATGTGGTGTAAAATCCATTATTTTTCTTACAACGTATTTTTTAAAGACGATATCGTGTAGATGTCAGGAAAATGACTGAAAAGTTGTCAGCTAGGGAATGTCAGGGAAATCGACTCGATAATTTGAGTGGGAACCCTGAGTTGAGGTAGGAGGGGGATTTAAGCGCCGTAAAGACAATTGCGTTAGGAAGAGTTTCGTATCTCATAGGTTCCTCAATGATGAAGTCAAATTTGTTCCATTAAATTAATTCAAGGAAACTGGAATTCCATGACGGGGTGTGCTCCCGGTATCTCGGCATGGCGGCAGCCCACCCCTTTATTCAAAATTCAATCTACAAATACTATTTTTGAAATTTTAAGTGTGTTTCTACGTCGTTCACCCATCGTTCAATGCCATGCCAAGATTCAGTCAGGATCGTTATCCTCAACACGAACGTGCTGTATTCTCGAACCTAATGACCTCTGTCCCAGCCCCTGAAAGTCCGCAAACCACGGTTGCCATGACTCACCTGCAGGTTGAACTCGTAGAGCGAGGGCAGCAGCTGAGCGACGGCTCCGAGGCTCTCATCGGCGACGTTGATGCAGTCGCTGATTGTGAGCGAGACGATCCTGGGGTTGAGCGAGGACCAGAGTCCGGCCTCGCTGATTTCGTTGCAGCCGGAAAGCTCGAGCTGGAAGACGCTCTGGGCGCCGTCGAGCAGCGCCTCCAGGCCCTTGTCGGTGACGGAGGCGCAGCGGAGGACGACGCGCCGGGTGAGCTTGGCGGCCAGCGGGCAGTGGGCGACGAAGTCGGCAACGTCGTCGTCGTTGGCGCCGCACAGGCACACGGCGTCGAAACCGCGCTGCTGGAGGCTGCCGTAGAAGCGGCGACGGCACTCCTGGGCGCGGCGGAGCTCCCTGCACCTGAGCACGGGCAGGACGCCTCTCCAGAAGCGGGGTTGGTAGAGGACGTTCCTCCAGGCCACGCACACGCGAGCCAGCTGGCGGCGCTCTGCCGGCCCGAAGAAGGCGAAGAAGCGGCCCAGGAAACGCTCGTCGGCCCACAGCTCGCCCAGGGTCACGGGCAGCCTCTGGAAGCCGCGTTTCTTCTGCAGGAACACCGGCTTTGGAGGCGGCTTGGGCGGCAGCGCGCACTCCGAGCTGCTGCGTCGGACCGGGGACCGCGGTGCCCGGTCGTCCGCCTTGCCCAGGCCGAAGGGGTGCAGGTGGCCGCCCAGACCGCTGAAGGGCGAGGCGCTGGCCAGCTTGTCCTTGGCGGCGGTGCTCCCCATCGTGCAGCGAGGAGACACTGGATCGACGCTCGTGCTCATGCCCTTGCCAATCGTGCCCATAGCTGTCTGTTACCGCTGGTCCATTGCTCGGCCCCAAGAGGGCCTCGTGGATCGGCAATGGCGGTGGTTGACAATGCGGCCAGCTGTGGAGGGATGGATGATGGACGTGGACGGTGGCACTGCGTTGTCGCCAGCTGCGCAATACCGCTTGAGTCGCAGTCGTCAGCAAAAACTATCCCATCGGTCCTGCAGGGAAACTGGGATAGCGTCCAATGGAGAAGTTGGGCAGTTGGACAGTTGGTCAGCGAAGAGGAGCTGATGATGGAGAATGGCTAGAAGAGTGGTGTTGACGCTGCTGCAAGCTGCGGAAGGATGGGGGTGGATGATGACAGGATGTATCACAACGTTGTTGTTAGCTGCGCAATACGGACAGTCATCAGCAAGAACTGTCCCTTGGGTCATGCAGGGAAATTGGGACAGTGTCCAGTCTTCAGGCGGCTTTTGGACAAGTTGGGCAGGTGGTCAGCACTGGCTCCGTAGATGGCTGCGGTCTACCAAGAAGAGCAATGAGGGAGAATACTGCATCTTCTGTACGGTAGCAAGAACTATCCCAGGGAAATCGGGAAGGTGTCCACTATCCAAGCGGTTGTGGGGCAGGTGGTGGCCCGTGGATAGCTGCCGTCTGCGAAGAGGAGCAATGAGGGAGAACACTGCGTGTACTGTAGCCAGCGGTAGCACGAACTATCCCATCGCTCCTGCCGGTGAATTGGGATTGCGTCCACTCTCCAAACGGTTTTTGTAGGAGTTGGGCTGTTGGTCAGCACTAACCCCGTGGATGGCTGCGGTCTGCGAAGACTTGATGAGAGAGAATAGGCAGTTCTGGTAGGAAGAAAAGTACCGGGTTTTGCACCGGTGTGCGTTAATCCAGAAAAGCAGTCTCTACAGCGTGCTGCCTCCCAGCATCGTCCATCTCCTTGTGACTCAGAACCGCATCAAGCTCAAGCTCCTCTATTTCCATCTCCGCACTGCTCCCCCTCCGCCTTCGCTCATTCCATTCCCCCTGCACTCGTTTTACTACCTCCACTCCGCCATGTCAATAATACGGACGTGGGAAAAAACGAATGGAGAATCGGTGAATGAATGGAACCCCCGTGTAATGCGCGACCAGGGCGCCTAGCAACCAACGCTGGAAGGGGGAAAGGGGCTGCTTGCAGTTTGTAAACGTTTGGAAGGACCCCCCTTCCTATAACGACTCACGCTGTCGGTTGTGTTATGTTTGCTGTTGCAGGGACGACCTAATGACATCGAACCAGAAAATCGAATGCCTCGGCTGCATGCAGGGATTCGGCAAATTCGCGGCCATTACAGCTGTTTTAGAATAGCCCGGGCCCCCCTGATTTTATCCTGGGGTTTTAATACTTGCACTGCGGGCTTTTAGACCCAACGCAAATTTAATTTATGAGTCTTTCGAAACGACCTCGTCTCAGACGCTGCCTGAAACAGCCCGAAAACAATAAAACGTGTTAGTTATTTTTATTTAGTTTAATTAGAAACATGCGCAGAAATATTCGTGTTTTTCTAATGTTGTTGTTTTCAACGAAGGATAATCGTCGAATTGCAACACTGAGGCGTTTCTCAGTATCGACTGGAAAGCTAATACAATTGTAGATACGTGAGGGAATCATTAAGTCCTATACTTTTCAAACAAACATTAGTTTTCGTTATACAGAGTTCCCTCAGACCTGGAAAACCTGCATGGAAAAGTCAGGGAAAATTGATTTACGTGGTGAAGACGGATAGCCCGGGGCGGGGGAAAGTCCGATTCTTACAGCAAGAAATTTTCCTTTGTACTATGTTTTTTAAAACACAAAAGAATGACCTTAGTATCAGATTGATAGAAATATTGTCTATATTTGCAGATAAGTTTTTTATTCGCGATATACTTCGTTCAGATTTCAATTACAATCTCCAGGAAACCAATAAATCGAATTCGATCGAACCAAAATCGAACGAGCCG
>JAQGAF010006163.1:0-10685 GCA_034687865.1 Kryphioiulus occultus | reverse complement strand
TTTCAAATGCCTTGTGAAATGCATTACGAATTACAATACATTTTGAATATGCATTATTCATTATTATCGCAACACGAAATACATTTGGTAATGTGAACAAAAATACATTTAACTTATAATGCATTTATAACTTAAATGCTTATAAATAACTTATAAATGCATTTCCTTTCCATGTGGAACCTTTACCAAGTGGTACTTTAGCTCGAAATTGTCATTTTCCAATTAGTGTACGTTTCATTAATATTTCGAAAAGTCGTTCGGGGTGTCTTCAGGTTTAGTAATGTAAAAATCAAAGTATTGACACCAGTGATTAATATAAAAAATAAGCTGTCATATGGCAAAATGTAAACTGGGAGATATTACAATTTAATTAATTTTAAATGTATTCCATATTATGTTGAAAACAGACTTTTTTGCATACATTGTGGGGATAAAATCTATATCACCACTCTTGAATAGCTACCAAACTCAAGCCACAGTTAAGCAGCAACTGACCACTGGTCATCCTCAATGTCCACTCACCCGTGTGCGTCCTTTTGTGAGCCTTGAGATGCGAACTCTTGGTGTAAACTTTTTCGCATCCTTCAAAATCGCACTTGTGCACTTTTCTTCTTCGCAAACTTTCAGTGTAAAGGTCAGGTTGCGTAAGGGCGCTTCCGTTGACCAGGGGCACGCCATGGCCCAAGTGGTGGTTGCTGTTGAGGATGCCGTTGACCACAGGAGGAGTGACCACAGTGGCCTGCTTCTTGTGCAAGTGACCCAATGTGCTGCGAATGTACAGAAAAAGAAACACCAATGAACGAATGCAGAAAAGGTAAAAATTGAACGAAAACAAAATTTCCGTGACTTTCCCTGACCAAATCTGATTAATTTCCCCGTCTTATCAACGTGTAATTAAAATTAACTTTATCTGCAACAGTACAATTAACCATAATTTTTTGTATTTTTCTGTCAGGACGACTAGCCAAATCTTCAATTTGAATTTCCCTGAATTTCCCAGGTTTTCCAGACACTTTTCGGAAAACTTCCAGACAATTTCAAGAAAATTTTTACAGATTTGATCCCAGCAAATTTACCATACGACCGAAATTTTAGAAATTATAGATCTGATAACGAAATGATGGAATTAGCCCACAATTTTGTATGAAGAAATAATAATATTAAAAATTAAGAGAAAATTTTTTGAAAAATACAATAAATATTGGATTTTTAGTGTATTACTATTAATAAGGATGCGAACACTACTGGTTGACACCACTAGATCTCAAACACTGCATTTTTGAGGACTTCTTTGAAATATTAAAAAATTCTTGAAAATGACGGAAAATTTTTTTAACAAAAAATAACTCATTTTACGTGAGTTTTTCATAAGATAAATAAATCATAATTATAAGAAATACTAAAAACGCCGTAGGCGAAATTTTTTGAAAAAGTACATTAGATCACAAATACAGCTTTTGTAGTGCTTTTCATGAGAGTTGTGCCACAACAAATTTCCAGACATTATGAATTTCCCTTACTTCACCTGCCTTAATGGTCAAAATGTCAACATTTCCCTGACTTTCCCTGACCACATTTAATTTCCCTGACTTTCCCTGACGGTATGAATCCTGTAAAAGGATGACTGGACAGGAACTGAGTTTTCATCAGAAGGCAATTAACGGGAAGGTCAGTAACCAAAAGTTATGTTTTAATGAAGATGAGGTTTGGCGACGTGATGCGAAATCGGATGAAAAGCGACCGACACGAAACGGAAAATCGAGCCCTGCTGTAATTCGCACCCACGCAGAAAACACATTATACGAGGGTCAAAAGACCAGTACGTCACTAAATTGCGCTAAATTGCGATTTCTGAAAGTGCAAAAAGCTCATTTCAAGCACTCGTGACACTGGGTATCAAAAGGAAAATTGGGAAGTGAGCCCGAAACAATTATCATAAATACGAAAGGAAATGATAAATGCACATGTCGGCTGTCACAAAATCCAGAATCAAAAGTATCTTAATGCCTGTTGCACCAAACTACATTATGTACATGATTAATATACGAAGCAGACAGTTAAACGCCACTGGATTTGGAATTGGAAATTTTCCATGTCTTCAACATTTTTTCCATGCCATGCCTATTGTGTCATGACAAAATGGCGATTTTCAGAAACATTATCTATCGTTGTGGCGACATGATTATTGGCCAAAAACGCACCGCAGGGAAAATGTTTCGCGAAACTGGGTGACAAATGATGAATTTTAATCCAAATTTTTATTTTCGACTCAAACAAAGCCAAAAATTCCTTGAACCTGATGCAAATTTCATGACTTTTAAGTTTATTTTATATATATAAAAATCTAAAAAATATTTAAAAAATGTATTTTTTTGTTCATATTATATTTCGTCAATAAATGGTGTCTATAACGTATCACAAATGTCATTAAAAATCAATAAGTAGTTGCAAAGAAAATCGATTAATTATTGAAAATCTTTTGATCACTAATCGAAAATTTTAAAATGGGCATAATTAAAGAAGTTCCATGACCCTAATGTAAATTTCATCACTTTTCAATGACCGGTAGACACCCAGTTTATACATGTACAGTACATGTACTACTCAAGTTTCACCATCACAGTTTACAATAACCGGATATTAAATTAAAAAGAAAGCGTTTAAAACAAGTTTTTTGGACACATTAATACCTCAAATAAAAATTGGAAAACGACTCGAAAGCATCATTTTTTGAAGCTTTTACTCAAAATTTTACCCAAATATCCCTTTGTAGATTAAAAGCAAAAGCTTTAATTGTTCTATCGTGGTGATATTGCTTCTGATTCATGGAGAAAATCGATTAATTATTGGAAACCTTTTGATCACTAATCGAAAATTTGGAAATGGTCATTATAATTTAAATGAAGTTCATTTCATGACTTTTCCATGACCGGTAGACACCCAGTTTATGTACTACTCAAGTTGCACCATTACAGTTTACAATAACCGGAGATTAAATTAAAAAGAAAGAGTTTACAACTAGTTTTTGGCATACATTAATACCTGAAATAAAAATTAGAAAACGACTCGAAAGCATCATTTTTTGAAGTTTTTACTCAAAATTGTACCCAAAATTCCTTTTGTGGATCCAAGCAAAAGCTTTAATTGCTCTATCGTGGTGATATTGTTTCTGATTTATGGAGTGAAATCTCATAGCAGCAGTTTCACTATCGTAGTCTATCGCTTTCAAACTGGCCATGGCCCAGTCAAAAGCCAATAAGTTATTGAAGGAGAAAAATTGAGAAGATAAAAAAATCAAGGGTTTTGCAGTTGGTAATTAAAGGGCGTGTGTGTGGCACATTCCTGACGCCAGAGGAATTTGAATATTTGAGTAGGAAATGAAAAACGAGACCGGATGATTCCTGGAGGGGCAAAACACGTTCCTAGCTCGTAATTTCGTGTAATTTGGAGGAGAATAAAAAAAACCAAAATAAGCCTAAGTTAAGAGTTAGGGTGTAACCCGTTAAGTGCGCTCGGGTCGGCTGTCAGAGCAAGTAGGCACCCTGCCCAAATGACAGGGGGTGACGTGGGGGGTCAACCACTCCCAAAATTACAACCAGTATTAGCCACGAAATTTACATCAATTCGAGGATTTAAATCGAAAACTGAAATTAATTCAAACGGCTGGCAAATAATTAAGCAAGCAGCGAGAGAGGTCGTGACCCCTATACGAAAGGAACGTTCGCCACTAATTAAATTAAAGAAATTAAAATTATTTACAGGGTGTGGGGAAAGTGTAAACAATGGCCAACCCATCACGACATCAGAAAACCCAGCAATCTGAACACGCAGAAATCATAAAGCTCAAAAATCAGAAAACTCAAAATAAAGTTGCAAAAACTTTGTCAACAATGATATAGTTTAACTTTTTTTTATAAAAAACAACAGCTTTCATATAAAAATGAAAGTCTGAATCAGGGTTAGCACTCAAATTATCAAGTCGATTTCCCTGACATTAGCTGCCAATTTTTCAGTCATTTCCCTGACATTTTAGATGAGATTTTTAAAACAAACACAAGAAAAGTGATGGATATTATCCCAAATTTTTATAAAAGGTGACTACCGGTAGTCAATTGGCTGATGCCAAGCACTGTATCTCAATTTCCCTGACATTTCATGACATTTTCACAAATCAACGAATTTCCTGACTTTCCAAAAAGCTGCGACTATGTAAATGTTCAACAGCTGAGAGATTGTGACTACTTATAACAACTACTTTAGCAATAAATATGAAATCATATATCAAAAAACAAAGCAATCCTAGTAACAATTTTAAGGAAAACCACCTAACATAATAAAATTTAATAAAATACCTGAAGAATTGTTATAAGTATACACAGTACATGAGAACTTGTAAGAAAATTTAAAATTCACTACCTGTACTAATATGTTACAATTTAAATTGCCAGTTATACTGTTGGTTAATGTGAATGTTTTCTTGTCTACATGTACATGTATCGGCCCACTATTACTTTCAGGTATAACGAAGAAATTTGATCGTGTCAGCCTTCAAATCTTAAAAAACTTTACAAGAAAATTTACATCAAGTCAATCTAATCCCACATGTCCATAGCGATTATAATTTCACAAAAAATGCCAATCAATCTAGTTTTTAACCAACCATTACAAAATTTCACTTAAAAAGAGGCTGTGGACCAGGTAGGAAACCATTAATTTGTTTGGGAAGTTGAGGACACCCTGTATAACGGAGAAACCAGACAGTGTCATGACAGAACCAGACAGAGTCACATCTCACTCATGTGACATTTTCTGGTCATTTACCCAAATAACTGACACTTGTCAGATAACTATCAAATGCAGCCAATCATGCGAGAATGTATCGAATTCGGTGCAAAGGTAGGTGGTTGTGTGTTTAATATTTGTTTCACAATAATAATAATAAAAAATAAGTAAAAAATAAAAAAAATTGCACGAATTAAATATGAGAGAATGTATGTTTTGGGGGCATCGGAAAGTGAGCAAAAACTCGCTAATATTTCTGCCATTATGAACTAAGTATATGAACTCATGGTGCACGTTGAATGCAGTATGGCGTATCTTTTGTCTGATAAATTGTTATTTTGCATAATGAGACTTCCCTCATCCATTAATCCGAGTGCAAAGGGATTTCCCCTGGAGCGTTGGCACACACACAAACCCCTAAGAACCTGAGTAGTGGGTGAGAAAATGCTGAGAAATATAATGGAATTCACAGCCTTAATTATATCCACTCTGGCCAAACGTATATCCATCACCCCTGAATAAGATAAATTATACATTTAATTGTAAGCGTGCGCCGCATGCATTTCAAACCTTTTTTTTCACAGAAAATCTTATTCAAGCGAAATTAAACACGAAACTTTCAGGCAATTGATACAGGGATCCCCCATGCGTTCGTCGCCTTTTCAGGAAATTAAAAACAATAGTGTGAAAAAATCTCCAAAGCTATTGTCTCGAATCCATATTTCTTGCACATTGTACAGGGGTGTCCGAATTGGTCCTCGGGTGAAGTCAATGGTGTGAGGAGATTGCCCCTATCAGTAGTAACAACCGACTGAGCACATTTTGAAAATTATGAAATTCAATCAAATTTCAAATAATGGAGTCATTGTCTATTTGCACGATTTTCAATAGTTTTCAATGGTTTCAATGTGATTTTCCTTACAATTTTGCCATAAATGCATAAATTGGAAAGAATTTTATGCAATTTTATTGGAAGGGATTTTATGCAATAAATGCATAAATTGGCAGGAATTTTATGCAATAAATGCATAAATTGGCAGGAATTTTATGCAATAAATGCATAAATTGGAAGGGATTTTATGCAATTTTTTTGGCAGGGATTTTATGCAATTTTATTGGAAGGGATTTTATGCAATAAATGCATAAATTGGCAGGAATTTTATGCAAAAATGCATTAAATTGGCAGGAATTTTATGCAAAAATGCATAAATTGAAAGGAATTTTATGCAATTTTATTGGAAGGGATTTTATGCAATTTTATTGGAAGGGATTTTATGCAATTTTATTGGAAGGGATTTTATGCAATAAATGCATAAGTTGGCAGGAATTTTATGCAAAAATGCATAAATTGAAAGGCATTTTATGCAATTTTATTGGAAGGGATTTTATGCAATTTTATTGGAAGGGATTTTATGCAATTTTATTGGAAGGAATTTTATGCAATAAATGCATAAATTGGCAGGAATTTTATGCAAAAATGCATAAATTGAAAGGAATTTCATGCAATAAATGCATAAATTGAAAGGAATTTTATGCAATAAATGCATAAATTGAAAGGAATTTTATGCAATAAATGCATAAATTGAAAGGATTAGGAATTTTATGCAATAAATGATTAAATTGGAAGGAAAATCACATTTAAATCATTGAAAACTATTGAAAATCGTGCAAATAGACGGAAAGTGACTTAATTGAATTTTTGGAGTTAATTATTGTCTCGTATTTAATATTTCTTGAATATTATGACTTGGTGTCCAAATTGGTCCTGTGCAGTGTTTAGACAAGTTGTTAATGAGGGAATTGCCATTATAAGTGGCCAAAAATTATCGAAATTCAATTTTCAGATCCTGAAATCATAATTTGCCTACATAAACAGTGTACTAAATGCAGTTTTACTAGGTTTCAATGTGATTTTCCTCCCAATTATGCATTTTACGCGAATTTATTAATTTGGCAAGTATTTCGATGATTGATATTTTTAACGAAAACATTGAGAAAAATACAAAATGGGCGAAAATTAAAGCAGTTTTTTATAAAAATTAAATATTGTGAATCACAACATGATATCCTATCGCAAATTTTCAGCAGAAATACTACATTAAGCTTTCGTTAAAAATCATTCTAACCTTGATTCGTTTAATAAATCATTTGTTTAATAAAATTAAAACAATCTTGACGTCGCTAATATCAAATTTGAATTGAAATAACGAAGCTCAATTTTTTCAAGTACTAATTTCGCAAACTGCTTAAAAAAACAGTAAATTAATTTTTATTAAAATACTGCACGTTTCAACAGACCTCGTGGTTTACAATTGAATATTTAATTTGTTGTGGGGTGTTTCTAAAGACCTACTTTCGCACATGGGATATGTAATTTTCGGTATATGCGGGAAATCGTCAGAAATTATACACGATGGCTAATTTCTGCAATATGTCCACCAACGCTCCTCATATCGGATCCACCCTAGCACTGAGAAATGAGAATTATTAATCAAATTGTTAATCCAAACGAGGCCATGTATAAAAAATCATATTTTTCTCCTCTGAGGCACACTTTTTTGCGCCATTTTTTCACACGAACACACATTGTTATTTCTGCATATTAAAACAAGACGGATTCTTAAATCCTCCTCAAAAACTCTTTTCGTCTTATTGTTTGTGAAAGGTCATTAGAAAAGCAGAATGAGGAGGTCATTAAGGCTATTGTTTACGCCCATCTTGTCTAACATTGGGTGGCCAGAGGGCGAGTTTTCCCCAAAATACGTCTTTCATTAAAAATAAATAAAAAATACGAATAAGGTTTTTGCAAAAGTCCTATTTTCCATAAACGGGTATTGCACACGACTAGGGTTTAACACAGATATAATTGAGGGTATTACACACTGCCTGCGCATGAAATATTAATGGGAAACTTAATTCAATCACCTACATCCTGCAGGAAAATATTTTATCCAAATCGTGTAGCACACGATTTGGATAAAAAAATTAAATTTATGAGAAGTTCAAAGTTTTATGCCAGTTCATACATACTGACTGGAAAGCATAATTAGGATGTTTTTTTTCCGAAATAAGTAACAGATACTTAACTTTAGTAAATTTATATTTAGCCAAAGAGTTTTGCTTTTGAAATTTTTATCCAAATTTAATGAAAATTAAATAAATTTTCGTACATGTCATCTAATTTGTGCTGAAGATTACGAATACTGTAAGGTTTGTTTGTTAGATTTTTAACGTTACAACAAAATATCAAAGTCAAGCGCAAAATACAGCTAAAAATAAAGTTGATTGGCTTTTGTAATTTGGAAATTTGAAATTTTAGTTAATCGAAGGGAGGGGCATTTGTAAATATTCCGGGTTAAAAGTAATTAATGATGGGTAAAAATTGTTTAGTATTTTAGCCTGGAGACATCATCAATATTAAATATATTAATGCTATCAATCATTTTACAAACATCTCTTCGTGAAGTTTTAATAAGATTTTCAGACATTCCCCCATCGAATGGCTCGATACGAAATTTAATAAAAATGAGATTCAATGGTGATGGTAATTAAAATGTCGCGATGAATTTCTATAAAACAAAATTTAAGATGATTTTTTTTGGATTTATTTGATCAGACCAAAGATTTAGATAAAGTCACAATAAATTTTTTTCAACGCAGAGCATTTTTACAAATGTAAATGGTAACGTGAGAAAATTAAAAGTTAGACATTTCACACTCCATAACGATAAAAATAATAATAAAAACCAAATTATTTTTATGAAATTTCTTTTTGAATTGAACTCATAGTGGAAATTAGCAAAACAACCAAAAAATAGTTTAGTTTTTAACGTAAAATTCATTTTAATTCACTTCAAAAAACTTCATTTTAAATTTCATATTTAAAATTTCCAAATTCCAAACGACCAAAAATAAAATAAAAACCAAAGTATTTTTACGAAATTTCTTGTTGATTTCCGCTCATAGTGGAAATTAAACTATTTTTTTTTGGTTATTTTGCTACTTTTTCACGCTCGATAAATAAATTTAAGTAAAATTCATTGCAACTCATTTCAATAAAATGCATTTTAAATTTCCTATTTAAAATGTCCAAATTCCAAACGACCAAAAATAAAATAAAAACCAAAGCATTTTTATGAAATTTCTTGTTGATTTCTGCTCACAATGGAAATGAAACTTTTTGTGTGGTTATTTTGCTACTTTTTCACGCTCGATAAATAAATTTAAGTAAAATTCATTTTAAATTTCATATTTAAAATTTTCAAATTCCAAACTACCAAAAATAAAATAAAAACCAAAGTATTTTTACGAAAAATTTCTTGTTGATTTCTGCTCATAGTGGAAACTAAACTATTTTTTTTGGTTATTTTGCTACTTTTTCACGCTCGATAAACAAATTTAAGTAAAATTCATTGCAATCCATTTCATAAAAAAAATTTAAATTTCATATTTAAAATTTTCAAATTCCAAACGACAAAAAATAAAATAAAAACCAAAGTATTTTTACGAAAAATTTCTTGTTGATTTCTGCTCATAGCGGAAACTAAACTATTTTTTTTTGGTTATTTTGCTACTTTTTCAAGCTCGATAAATAAATTTCAGTAAAATTCATTGCAATTCATTTCAAAAAAATTTATTTTCAATTTCATATTTAAAATTTCATATTTAAAATTTTCAAATTCCAAAAGGTGAATATTTCATTTTCGCTTGACCCCCTTCAGCATCGTCCATCTATTTCAACCTCGTGCAAACTGGACAACTGACCAGCGGCTATTTCGTCTATTTTTTGCCATAATCATAAGACGCCTTTGGAGGGTCATTTGGCACACGTTCTGTCACGCAGCTTGACCACTCGTTACTCATGGAGCATGACGAGGCTCGTTGTCTGACCATTGCTGGTCATCGGACATTTTGCCCATCCGGTCATCCATTGTTGTTACGCACCACCCACACTGTGGTTCGGACGTGCCTGGGTGCACGCCCTTTTAAAAAAACAACAACAACAACTTGAAAGCATTTGCTACGATTAGCTTAACATAGATTTGAAGTTTTCGTCCATTTGCGGCACCGAATATCATTATGATCAGAGGAGATAACGTGCTATTTCTAGGAAAGGCACCTCAGTAGTCATCAGTAATCGTTTCGAAAGATAACAACACCATTGCGGCTCATTGGAGCATTGCCTCCACTTTGAAATGCGAGCATTTGCTTAAAATGGAAGGTGTGTTAACATGAACAAACATTTAAGTTACAGAAACAATTTTAGTCAGAGATTTTGGAAAAGCACCACCCTTGAGTTTGGACAAACTATTTTAAAGTTTGAAAACACTATTTTAAAGTTTGGATACACTATTTTAAAGTTTGGAAAAACTGTTTTAAAGTTTGGAAAAATTATTTTAATGTTTGGAAAAAGTATTTTAATGTTTGGAAACACTTTTAAACTTGGATACACTATTTTAAAGTTTGGAAAAACTGTTTTAAAGTTTGGATACACTATTTTAAAGTTTGGAAAAACTGTTTTAAAGTTTGGAAAAACTGTTTTAAAGTTTGGAAAAAACTGTTTTAAAGTTTGGAAAAACTGTTTTAAAGTTTGGAAAAACTGTTTTAAAGTTTGGAAATACTATTTTAAAGTTTGACAAAACTATTTTAAAGTTACAGAATCTACGTTTCAGAAACTTGGAAAAACTATTTTAAAGTTTGGATACACTATTTTAAAGTTTGGAAAAACTGTTTTAAAGTTTGGAGAAAAAACTGTTTTAAAGTTTGGAAAAAAACTACTGTAAAGTTTGGAGAAAAAACTATTGTAAAGTTTGGAGAAAAAACTATTGTAAAGTTTGGAGAAAAAACTATTGTAAAGTTTGGAGAAAAAACTATTGTAAAGTTTGGAGAAAAAACTATTGTAA
>JAQGAF010006162.1:0-10687 GCA_034687865.1 Kryphioiulus occultus | reverse complement strand
TAAAATATAGGAAAATATAGGATTCTTCAAAAAAATATAGGAAATATAGGACATATAGGACGGCTGGGATACCTGCCTTCGGTATATTCCCCACTCCAAATGTGCACATAAGAATTATATTTCAACTCATTTTGTTTAGTATAAAAGAATGTGCTAGTCTATAATGTAGTGTCTGATTTAGCTGCCCCTAACCATCAGGCAATTTCTGCCGGCCTTCGAGCCGTTAGGAGAAGCCCACTTTCCAGAATACTGTATATGGTGGAGCAGGGCATATTCCAAAGTACAACCTATTTTTGTGGAATGCACCATCTGGTGGAATCGGCTTTTTTGTAAGAAACTCATTTTTATCAAATTTATTTTTGGATATAAAATTAGGGGTATGCCAAAAGGAATCCAAAATTTACAGCATGATGTCAGAAGCCTATTCGGAAATAAAAATCTTTTTTGCACCAAACTAAGAATATAGAGAAAATTTAATCGGCATCAGTTTGGTTCATCTTGCCAAATCTCCAGCTTAAAATAGAATCCCAGAGCAGTTTCAGTCTTTGTAGAATCTATAAAATAGAGCCGCTTAAGAGCTTTCCCATTCTTTTCAACACAGAAATGAGGAAATTTTGTCAACAAACACAATGCTGGAATAATGGAAGCCATCATAGGATATGAAAAACATTGATTCTTTAAGGTTCACAGCATTACTTCCTTGCTACTCTGTTGTGGTTACAGTTCACTTTGAAATGATTACATTATTACCCCGATCCAATTTCTCTGTTGATAATTAGAAGTGTAACAGTTGATCAGCAAGTGAGGAATGATCGATTCAGAAAATTAACAACCACACTTCATCAC
Source organism: Kryphioiulus occultus (assembly GCA_034687865.1). Lineage (NCBI taxonomy): Eukaryota > Metazoa > Arthropoda > Diplopoda > Julida > Julidae > Kryphioiulus > Kryphioiulus occultus. The sequence goes on along the minus strand of JAQGAF010006162.1, from coordinate 9,841 downwards.
CAAGAAGCAAAAAAATTGCTTTTAACATTATTAGATTTTTGCGGAGGAAAAAAATCCCTGTCGCCATACATGTACTGCTTTTATTGAGTTCTCTATGCTACAGTACACGGTGATGTTAGATTCATAAATAACGCTTGTGTGAAATTGGAATAAGTTTGATATCAAATGCCATAATTACAAACAATGGTCTAGGCTTGCGATACAACAATAGAAGCACGTGGCTAAATTCGAATCATTGCACGTTTCTGAGCACATTGTATCTTTCTTTAATATAGATGACAATGGTAAAACAATTGAAAATAATTAATGCTCATCAAAATGATTTTAGCTAACAAAAATTATGCAAAGCACGAATTACTACTTCCAAATATCTGTACATGGGGGAAAATGCTTAGGCCTATTATGAAAGCAAAAAATAAATGGGTAAATACATGTAATTCAGAGACATACAACGCCAGTTAACAATGTGTCATTTCAATTAAATAGTGTCTACTGGGTGTAGTTATCGCAAAATTCATGACTTAGACTATGAGGTCGTTCCAGTATTAGTCTATCTATATCATCACGAAATCGTGATTTTCATATGATTAATTGATTAAAATGATGTCATTTTAATAGTGTCAACTTAATGTGTCGATTGCAAATTTAATGACTTTTCCATGACTTTAAAAATGTTCAATTTCTGTTGAAATATACTGTATGAGGCCGTTTAAGTAATATATCATAAAAAATCATGATTAACACAAGATTCATTTCTTAAAACATTTTTTAAATTATTAATGTGTGGTTTTATAGTGTTCACGTGATGCGTCTATTGCAAATTTCAAGACTTTTCCGTGACTTTAAAAATGTTCAATTAATTTTAGAATACCGGTATGTATGGGTACGTTCAAATATCACATCATCACAAAATGGTCGTTTTTAAAGGATTAATATATGATTAAAAATTATCTTTTTCAAGTGATTAAAACATGATTAAAATGATTGTGTCCTTTAAAAAAAAACTTCAAAAAATATTCAATTCCTTTGAGAATATGGGGATATTCAAGAATTATATCATAACAAAATCATGATCTTCACATGACCAAGTGATTAAAACAAGATTAAAAACAAATGATTAATGCGCCATTTTAATAGTGTATTCTGGATGTCTATTGCATATTTCGTGACTCTTTCATGAAATTACTTTACATGCAATATTACATGAATTACCTTTACACGATGACACCAAGGGAGGGGAATCTAACAGTCCTAAATGTCCAGTGAATGGAAAAAAGGCAAAAACTCCAATACCCTAATGTTAATATCATAACTTTTCCATGACATCCTGTAGACATCAATAACATTAAACAATATACTAACAATAAATGTTAACATTTGCAGGCTCCTCAAGTGTCATCAGATAAAGGGTTTATGGCCCTCTTAAGGGAGTTATAATTACGCTTGTCACGGCGCATATTGCAAAAATCAACACTTTTGTAACCCCCCCACAATCAGTAAACAAATCTGTCATCGAGTGTTGCATTCCACACATGACTGTTTTAAAACATTAATTAGAATAGGAAACGGCGCATCCCACACGCCATTGACCTTCCTGCTATGTCATAAAAGTACCCAGTATGGTACAATTTAACATACAGCGTGGTGCAAAAGTTGTTCAACTTACGATTTAATAAAAGGAAGTTTAATTAACATATACTTTACAGGAAGATTCTGTAGTCCAAGTGATAAAAATACTGTCAGTATTAATCACTACAAGTAATGTAATAAAACCAAAGAGACTAAACAAACTGCTGGTTGATGCAGATCACGATGGGAATGTTACACATTCTGTATACTGTATAGTACACTGCATGGTTTTCATTAAGTGACACCGCAGTCTTTTCGATGTTAAAATGTTCACCTTTTACAGGTTACATGCAAACCACGTGAATCTATGCCAAATTGAAAAACACCATTTATGCTAAACAAGGTAAATGTCTTGGCGAGACGAAATTTGCATTGATAGTAGAGTTGCTACGAATAGAATTGAATCAATAATTCAATTTACATGGCCAGTAAATCTTTTCACTCTGAGTACCTTGAAATGTCTGCAATAAAGACAGCTCAGCATGGATTCACCAGTATATACGAGCCACTGAACATTTCCAAAACCCCTATTTTTCAAACAGGGCATGGTGTCATTTTCTGTTTCCATGTGTAAGTGGCAATAAGCCACCCCTTTTCGGTATCAAACATTTACATGTACTAGTAGATAGCAAAGGTTACATCCCTTGTTTCCATTTAGATTTTGTCGCACTCGAAACTGAACCTACACAAGTTTTTCAAAAAAGGGGCTATGCTACAGAACATGCCCTGCTGCTGACCTGTGCCGCCATAGAAACTGTACAAAAGTGGGCTTCTCCTAACGGCTCATAGGATGGCAGTGATTGCCTGACGTCTACTTCAGCTAAATCAAAATTTTTATTTTTACCTTAGTTCAGGTTAGGAAAAACACGTGCAAAATTTCATCTCGTAACCAATGACGTCACTTGTCACGTTGTCAAAATGTCAAGATGTCTGACAGGGTTCTAATGGATTTGGTATTGCAAGTTACATGACTTTTTCATGACTTCAAAGTGTCTTCCATACCTATTAGAATATGGGGTCGTTCAAATTTTATGTCATAACTAAATAGCGGTTTTCAGACACATTATCTACCATTGTGGTGACATGCTTATTGGTCAAAAACACCCCACAGGCGAAATTTTTTGCGGAAATAGATGACAATTAAATGAAGACTTTAAACCCAAATTAGTATTTTCTGAATCAATGAAAAGCCAAATTCCATGACCCTGTTGTGAATTTCATGACTTTTCCATGCCCCTATAAAATGTAGATTTCAAGACTGTTCAATGACTTCCATGACCGGTAGACACCATGTGTCAAACTGAAACCCACGAAAAAATACCAAAAGGTAAAACATAGAACCAGTTTGTCTACAGTGTACTGGAGTTTGTCTTACCAATTCCATGACTTTTCCATGACTTCAAAAAAATTCTCATGAGACTTTTCAAATTGTAATCACGAAAGTGATTTTAAGACATTCTCTACGCTAGTGATGACAGAATCATTGACCAAAACAACCATAAGCTATTTTATTTTGCAAAACTGGATAACAAATGATGAATTTTAATCCAAATTTGTATTTTGTGAAGCAATCGAAGGTCAAAATTCCATGATCCTAAAGTAAGTTTAATGACTTTTCCATGACTTCCATGACCTGAATTTCATTTTATAACATTTCCATGACTTCCATGACCGGTAGACACCCCGAGAAAACAAAATAATGGAAAGCCCAAAAAAACATGAAAAGATAAATTGCGACAGCTAGATCAGGTGACTTGCTTGTCTATTATACATGCACAAATAGGATTGACCTATGCATATTTATGAACATTCCATCAATCCAAAAATTTAAATATTTACTTTTGCCTATCTTGTATCTAGCTAAGCATATTCATAATTCAATGACGTCATGCCCTGACGCAAGTTAAAAGTGACGTCATCTACAAAGAGCATCATTTAACATGACCAATAGGGTTGATGCATCTCTTTTAATGTTTTATAGATAATTATTGGCTACAATCTCACGTGGGTGGCAGCATCCAATTAAGGCTGTTGGTACCTTATAGGTGAAGAAGTGAAATAATTAACTGATAGGCGTTGGCCCAACTTATAAGATCGCCCACGATGTGTTTGGACAGACCTTTAGAGGTCGAAGCAGGAAAATTCCTAGGATTTACTATTGACAAACACCAAATCCATGAATTATTCATGAATTATTCATGAATTACTGAACGAATTAACAAGATTTTAGTCAAAACATCTGGCCCTTAAGCATTCAATCTCTTAAGGCTTAAAGTAATATGCTCTGAGAATACCAAAAAGCTTGTCTGCTTTCCCAACGTTTTTTGACTTATTGAAATTCTTAGAACACTTACAAGTTTAATCCCATTGTCATAAAATATGCTAATTTAGTCATGACCTTATAAACTCTTAGGGACCCCTTGACACTTAAAAACTACAAAGTGACAATTGAATTATTTGCACAATATTATTGGTGTTAACTTAGTATTTTTCTTCAAGACGTACGTGGTTAACGTTCCAGAAAAGTTAAAGAAACGACATTGGATGTGTCAACATTTTCCCAAAAAAAAGTTATGGAAACCTATTACTCCGATTGGACCCTTATATAATGCTGTATCAATATTAAAAAGTAATCCATCAACGTTTCACGGTCGATTCAAGTTCGATATAAAATCGGTTTGCAATTGTCCCATAACGAAAAATGAGCAGCATCCGTAATTGAATTCCCCCACAACGCAACATTTATGAGCAATATTGTTAACAATAAATCTGCTGGACGTTCAACTGGGAAAATACAACAATAACAGTAGACCCACTACAGCAAAATGTGATAGAAATGTGCGGTATCTAGCCCAGAATTCTTCGTAAATGGCGTTGGGATCTCACAACTGAGTCAACCCCTACATGGCGTTCAAATATCAGGGTTCGTCCAGAAATGACATTTTCAACTTCTCTGACTTTGCCAGTATACAAAACAAATTTCCCTGACCACCCTAATTCTTGCCAATTAATGGTATAAAGCTTATTCGGCATAGCTGCGTTTACCAATTTGACATGGCACAAGTTCCATTGTTGTTCTTAAAATAAGAACACTTACAGTGAGCATATTTTTACAGAAACAATGAAACATCACAAAATTGGACTAGGCTAACAATATCAAACTCCCTGCCGGTGATAACGTGGATTCCATATGCATGTAAGTAGAACCTCTGTAAGTTGACCGCCCAAGGAACTGTCGCACACAGGTCAATATAAGGAGGTGGTCAACATATGGAACGAGGCTTGTACTGACACAGAATTTTAATTCCATGAACTGCATGTGCTTACATTTTACAGTAACCATTCATCATTCATGAATAATCTTATTTAAATGTTCATAATACAGTACCAGTTTGCTAATGTGCTGCAAATTTATTCAGCAATTAGGCCCTACACGTACAGTACAGCAGGGGTGCTGAAGGGGTTCAAAATGAACTCTTGCACCTCTATAAAGACAGTTACTGTTCAGGGGTGCGCAGTGTAAGTTTTGCAAGCAGCCAATAAATTTAATCATTCATGCCTTTACATGTTAAGACCAAGCTGGTAAACATACAAAGTAAATTACTATGATGTGTCATGATCCAAGTGGTCAACATAAACATACAGAGGTGCAGGTGGTCAACATAGGGAGGCGGTCTTAAAAAACATGGTTAATGGAACATCATCCATCTGCCATTTCATCGAATAGTAACAATCCAACGTTAGGCCCTACTCGTATAGTTTCCACGCAGAGTTGAAGGGCATTTTAAACAAGAAAGTCCTGTATGGAAACGCGTTTTGCTTACCTAAAGTTGATTTTACGGATTAAGTTTAAGCAACTGCAAGGGGGTGGTTTTATCTAAGAAAAAATTTAAAATCCATTTTAACAAAATCGATTCTGTCATGGGGACACTTGACAGGCTCAAATTGAGCACAACGTTCAGTTGACTCTAAAGCCAAATCTCTATCATTTTTCGCACAGCTTCTCTATTTACCCGCAATGATGGGACGGCGACTTTGTTGTTCAATTTCTGAGAGCACGTGCGCGGATTTCTTGGTGTGTTTTTTTCGAAACGAACATTTGAAATAAAAACACGAGTTTCGGATCATACGTCATTTTTTGCGCTAGAGTAATGAAGAAATCTTGAATCGGGTTTTTGCGAAGCCAGATAGACCACGCCCTATATTATAGTCGAGTAGCAGCTGTTAACCACCAGGTGACAAATTGTAAGTACGGCCATTGCAACGCAATGATGTATGACGTTAATAAAGTAGATTTTATCTCAATGCAATTTAACTCGGAAACTAGGTAAATGAAGTAGGGGTTGACTTACTCAAATATTAAAATTTCATTGCAATTTATATTTCCTGCTGCGATAAGCATTTATCGGTATCAATTCGCCCGTACTTTATTTATAAAGATTCAACATTTTCAGTATGGAACCAGGTATTGGAACACAATGACATTTATTTCACACTAAAGACAGTCGCCACGATATCAGCAATGGACTAGAGCTTGGTTCCATAGCCAGGGTCATTGCCCATAACCTGCGCTCCAGCGACTGTAATGTCGTCAATTCCCATATCAAGAACAATTCTATCTTTCGATATAACTATTGCACTCGTCCTTAGTGGAAATTTCCGAAAAATCAATCTCGCCTCACCTTTCCAGTGCATATACGACTAAGTTTTAAATATAACATGGTTCCGCTTGCAAACTTCGAACTAGGCAGTAATTTAAATAAAGCACTTGAAATTTTCAGACAATTGACCCTGGGGTAAAAAGAAATGACCTAATATGAGTTACTGGCTGGATATAATTGAATATCGAACATCGGAGATCGATTCAGCCAATAGTGCATGCTATAGTAAGTAACAGGTTAAGAGTGCTAACATTGCCCTCTGGTGGACGATACTAATATTTAAGAGAACGCCGTAGGCGAGGGTTTAAAAAATAATGCATTTTTAAAACATTTTTAGTAATATTAATAATCAACAGAATGTCGTAGACAATTTTTTAACAAAACGCCATGAAGCATATACAGCTGTACACATACAATTTTTTTAGAAAACAAATCTGAAATCCATCACTTGTGGCCTAACTTTTACTGTATAAAAATTGTGGGCGGAGAACGGAAAAGGAGGTCATCCAGAACCATAGGGGGTGTCGATTCTAAAAAAAGAATTGCAATTGTAAGCGACTAATTGGTGTGCACACCGATTAGTCAAGTTCAATTTCAATTATTTTTTAAGTTTGATACAAGGAACGTGTACATTACGGTGAACACATTTTCCAAATTACAAACAACTTCATTTCGAATTTACGACGAATTTGTGCAAATTGTTTTCTGGCGAAATGTGGCGAATTTTCTACATTATGTGACGAAAATCGTTTTTCCTGCACCACGTGGTTGTCACATTTAGTCTAATGAGACTATATCAAGCTACTTTATTGTTCTTCAATTAATTGGGTAACAGTTGTTAGAGCAATAAGACAAATAAAATAATAAAATAAGTGGCTCTATAGCGGTTCTATACCACTTCACCAATATTCAATGCTAAAAACTTGTGTTTTTCTTCGTGAACACGTGTAGGTTTTGTGGATATAAATTCCGAAATTATAAAATAATGATGCCAAAAATGCAGAAATAGACATCACTTTAGATCGTTCAACGCTTTGGATTGATTCACGATTTAATGTACATGTACTTACAACTCCAACGTTAAATTATAATGTAATGATGTTTGACCATGTCATAAAAAGTATTCTTGCAAAGCCATTCAAATGTTAGGATCGTCTATCCCAATACAAAAATATGTAGGATTTATAACTTCACAAAACACAAAAAAGAAAAACAAATTAAGCAGTTATAATTTATTAAAACAAAAATTAACAAAACCACAGAAGTTTTTAGCATTGAATGTTAGCATTGCAGGTGAATATATTTACTCGTTTTATTATAGTAAATTCTTATTGCGCTAACCTAAAGTAATGTAGCCTAGTAAAGTCTAATTAGTTCTAAATATCAAAGCCTTAATGTGGCAACCATGTGGCGAAGAAAAAGGTGCATTTTTGTCAAACAGAAAACTACATGTATTATGAGTCGTATCAGCTGGGTAGGTAATTTCAACTCCATATTTTTTGCCAACATGCAGTTGTATAAGGTTCGCAGCTTCTTGGGGAATATTCACACCTGGGACATGTGCCAACGAGAATCCAAATTTTTTCGATGCAAATACATGTACATGTATATTGTACATGTTGTCAAATTGGCAATCCACTTCGACGAATTTGTCCAAGTTATTTTTCTGGGAATTTCGCGTGTTTTTCTACTTTAAATTTTAAATGTGACAAAAATGCACTTTTTCCTTCCCCACGTATACTGTATATCCATCCACTTAATCTCTGTCTTCACAAATAACTGCTTAATTTTTTTTCTCTTTCGTGTTTTGTGAAGTTATAAAACAGGATGGCGAAAATGCTCTACAGAATTTAATGTCACTTTTTTATCGTTCAGTATTCTGGAGTTTTGCACGTTTATTTACTATACATTGCGTGATAACATATAATTTACAAAACATACAATTGCAATAATAATTAACGAGCAAAATAATCCTAAGTATTTTTGAATCGCGGATATATTATTAGCATCCTTATTTTATTATATTGTTCATGAAGAAAACAAATTAAGCGGTTAATTTATTTTAAAAAAAACATTTTATTAAAACAAGTTTTGTGCATTGAATGTTGGGCAAGTGGTATTTCACTTACTTTATCATTTTTGTATTTCTCTTACAACTGTTAACCACTTGAGTGAGACTATATAATAATATAGTCTCACTCATTAAGATGTTGCCAATTTAGCCTAATGAGACATTATTAGACGAATTTAGGACAATTTATTAGGCTACTTTACTTTATTTTTTCAAGTGGCTCAACAGTTGTTAGCGCAATAAGAATAAATAAATAAAATAACCGAATACAGTGTGTGTGTATACATGTTTCTGCTTGCCCAAATTTGAATGCTAAAAATTTCTGAAGATACTTTTGTTTTAATAGCTATTTGCTTCAATAAATAATTATTTGATGGGATATATACTGTAACTATGATAACATTAGCTGATAACAATTGTTAATTTTTACAGCAATTCAATTCAATTTACATGTATTACCATAACATTAACGATAACTTAATTACTATTTAAGGATGCATCGCGAGTATAAGTAATGTACACGTGTAAATGCTTATGATTAAGTTTAAGTTGTGACAAATAGACGAGCCTAATAGTTCAAACCGACGTTTTGGAGATAGTCGAATAATTCGTATCACTGCGTTTCCTCAAACTTTGTATTTTTTTAATTTGCTATCAGTAATCATGTTTTACGTAATTTTGCTATTCTCGTTATCTGTTTGAATTATGTCAATATTATTGTTATTATTTGTGTAATCTGGTTAAAACAATCCCCCACCACATGGCATCGCATATGCTGAATGTGGGGGAATAAATTAAATTATACTGTATTTTGTGATTTGTGTGAATTTTGTGTCTGATGCATGGTGCATTGCCGGTATAGATAACGAATAACTGCTGATGATTAAATTTAAGTTGCGATATATAGACGATCCTAATTCGTTTTACTGCGATCATGCTTACAGTAATCATGTTTAACGTAATTTTGCTATTCTTGTATTCTGTATTAACTTAAGTATTTTGATTTAATCTGGTTGATACAACTCCCACCTAATGACATCCCACGTATTGTTTGTGGGGTAATAAACTGAATTGAATTTGCATTGTGTGATTACGCAGTCTTTTACCCCAGCCACATGATGCTAAAAATTGAATTAAATTGAAACTACATGTACATTTATTTTCGATGCAAAGAAATGTAGTTTCAATTAGCGAATTATTTCATTACGATAGCCCCGCACTTCTGTTAACTTTATTGCTAGATTCGCTTGTTATTTTATTGCTGAAATATAAGTTTAATAAATAAATAAATAAAGTTTTTTTTTTTTTCCAACATTGCCACGCTGGCTATTAGGAATCAAAACGTGGCGCCTTTGTTTCCGTCATCAGGTTCAAACCGGTGGCGCCCCCAATTTCACAGCTAGGGGGTTGTCCAGGGTGACTTTGGTACGCACACCCCCAATCAGTAGGTCACAACGTGGTAAGGGCATCTCGGGATTGG
>JAQGAF010006161.1:0-10687 GCA_034687865.1 Kryphioiulus occultus | reverse complement strand
AATTCCCAAGTTAGTCGTCAAATAAACTGTTGACGCACTATAATAAACTAACACTTCCATAGAAATTGACGATTTTTTGCATAGAAAAATAGCGGACGTCATAATTAACTGAATTCTAATTAAAAATTCCCAAGTTAGTCTTCAAATAAACTGTTGAAGCACTGTAATAAACTAACACTCCCATAGAAATGGACGATTTTTGCATAGAAACATGGCAGACGTCATAATTTATTGAATTCTAATTAAAAATTCCCAAGTTTGGCGGCAAATAAACTGTTGACGCACTAAAATAAACTAACACTCCCTTCCTTGGGTGTACAACATCATCATTTTATATACCTTTTGCTAATGTGTTATTTGAAGGTAATTATCACAATTTATCCAAGAGAAGGCATTTCAATGCCTACGCAGGAATAAAAGAACATTCAAATGCAACGAATAGAATGATGGGCTTCAAAATGAAAACTGCCCTGTTTTGCCTCATTTTGAACTGTTTTGCCCTTATTTCGCCCTATATGACTTCACTTTGCCCAGTTTCGATAAACAACTGGTGACGCACTATAAAAGCTAAATTTACCAAAGAAATTGACATTTTTTGCACAGAAAAATAGCAGACGTCATTATTAAATGATTTAACGTACAGGAAAAAAAACTGCTGACGAACTATTATAAACTAAAAAATCCAAACAAATTTACAATTTTTTTGTAGTGGAGCACCAACGAATGTGAAGCTCTATCACCATGAATTTGATTTTACGAAAACAAAGATCGACTAATCGACAGTATGTACATGTATAAGATGAATTAAGGAACCAATATCACCAGATGCTGAAGCATCACGGAGTCCGACAAAAAACGTCATTTATAGCTCTATCAATTAAGTTTTTCATACGGATTGCGATTTTCCCCAAAACTTACTCGAGCCACTAAACGCACTCTTAAACATTCAAGATAATTCAAATTATCGTCGAACCTGTTGTTGTCTGCGTTTGATGTGTACGCGATGCAATCCTGGTACAAGATGAGCAAAAACATGACTCACTGGAAAATCCGATCTTGTTTTTTGGCAAAAAAAACCGTTGATCCACCGTTGATGAATTGTCAAACACGAACACAGTTTGCAATTTTGGCGGGACTGCAAACTGTCCTTCCAAGTTACGAAAGTACTCTATCCCGACCAGTCAAATTGAAATCACTTTTTAATCCTGGCAATAATTATTCGAATCGTGGAAACTGATGTTCCACAAACTGGGTCCCACATTGCCCTATAATACCATACTTATATTTCCCCATTTTGCCCAATATTGCCTCATTTTGCATTATAATACGCCATTTTGCAATATATTGCCTCATTTTACCCAGCATGCAACGGATTCTAGCCAATTCGTTTTTAAATCCAGCTAACGAGTCGAAAAATCCAAGCAAGAACCAAGCAGAAGAACCAGCCAGCCAAGGCTGGAATAACGAAACACGCCTAATACGATGGTACTGGATTTTGCTTTGGGTGGCCACCTGCAGAGCCGAGATAGCTTTCAAATGGCTGTTGAAATCCGAAGAACCGGCTCCCTCCTGTGTTACCCAGAGATAAATTGAAAGAAAACTTGGTCGTGTGGTTGTGACCCGTCTAGCCTCGTTGTTCGTGGTAAGAAGATGATTGTCATTCCAGTGATTAACGAGCACGGCAAGCTCCATTCATTCATATTTCTACCGTTGAAAATTTAATGAACAAAACAGAGAACAGACACAAAACTCTGTTCTCCGATCTTACCAAACCAAATCCAAAAATCCTAAAAATCGGCAAAATACAACTAAAATTTCAAATTTTTCTTGCATTCCCAATCTTGACCAGAATTTCGCTTAGATCATGACTAGAGAAACGTGTTTGTAGGATATTTTCGCGCGTTTTTCGCAAATTTTGAAGTTGCCAAAGTAATTGTTATGGTTTTTGTTGGGTCAATTTCGAGAAAATTAATCGGAAAACAATAGGGGGTGTCAATCCTAAAAAAATTATTGTTAATTGAAATTGACTAATTGGTGTGCGCATCCGCAAATGACTACCATAACCGGTTTTTCAGGTTTTGGTAGCCATTGCTCACGCGCACATCAATTAGTCAAATTCAATTATCAAGAATTTTTTAGGATTGACACCCCCTAATGTTCGGCATTTTAACCGTGTCTCAAATTTGTATCTAACTGGTCGTGGAATTTCGATACTTTAATCTTGAGCATTTTTGCATTTCGGTTGAAAATGAGTACGATATCACCCGCAATTTAATCGGGCATAGCACAAATTCCATGAGCAAGTGCAATAAATAAATCCAAACCCAGTTTTGGCTTCGTTTTTCAAATGAGACTTCAATAATGTCTTACATACTGAGAATATTGCTCATTTATTGGCAATTAATTATTATGCGTTTTGAAATGAAGTCAAACTCAACTAACATAGCATAGAGGATTTTTATTTCAATTTTGCGTTGAAATCGCAAACTATTTCGAAACTACATAGCCAATAATTGAATAGATTCGAAAGTACATAGCCTAGGCTTTTGATTTACAGAAACACAATTTATTATTTTTGTAATTTTGATACTATTCTCATCCTTGTACAAGGGAGCACAATGTATATCAGTTCTTGATTTTATTTATTTAATGTCATAAAGTGACGAATTTAAAGAACTGAAAATTCAATGTGAAATTTCAAATGTGAATGCATCAGTCAGATTCCCTTTATGAATTATTACTAACTCTGAACTTAGAAATAATAGATTCGAAACTAGCTGCATTTCGATTTAAAAAGGCGTTGCTTCGTAAGTAACACAATATTGCTCATTTATTGGGGTTAATTATTGCAAATAATACATTCCAAACTGCATAGCCTAGGATTTAACAGATTCGAAACTACATAGCCTGGGATTTTTATTTACATTTTTTGCAGGGCATTTGATTGTTTCAAATATGAATGCATCAGTCATATTCCCTTTGTGGAAATGATACAAATAAACTTGCTTCCTGAATACAACAAATGAATTGCATTTTGATTATTTGAGAAAAAGTGAAGAAAAGGCCTGGAAAAATTTAGATTTCATCAGAAGAATCTCCCCAAGTGTAAATAACAATTCCACATATGCTTTTTATGCACGTTTAATTAAGATTTGTCCAATATGGAAGTGTCTAGCGGATTAGGGCGCGGGTTCGCCGCACATGTATCCACTCTTAAGTGGTGTTAGTGGTCATCAGGCCAGAGCCATCAGCAGTTGGCATAGGAATTAGATTCATGTTATTAGGTATTTTATAAGGAGTTTCCAGGTCGTTCCCATGTTATCAATGGACGGACAGACATTTATTATTCATCATACTTATTATAGGATTCATCAACTGCAGAGCAGCTATAACTTACCACTGCAACCTTCAACATCTGGTGCACACCCATTACATGGTGACATGCAGCCTGCTCATGATGACCGGCACTCCCCTCATGACTCACGGCCTGCTCATGCTGGCCTGCAGCCTCCGTATGACCCGCAGCCCATTCATGATATGCAGCCTGCTGGAGATGACCCGCAGCATTCTCATTTTCAAGCACAGCCTTTACTTGATGACTCACATCCTTCGCATGACATGCAGCCTTCTCATAATGACTCGCAGCCTGCTCCTTGTAGCCAGCAGCAACCTTTTACTGAGACATCTGCCAAACTGGCACATTGTGTATCCCGAATCAAGCAACCAGCAAAGTCACGTGCAGAACATAACCGAGCTTACAGGGAACGTCAAAAGTTGCAACGGCAGATTGCCTTCCACCCAACTCTGTTGAAACAACCACAGGGTTCAATAACTGGCATTCCACCATTGTGTGAAGGACCGAACGATGGCCTGCAGCCTTCGCATGACCCGCAGCCCATTCATGATGATATGCAGCCTGCTGGAGATGACCCGCAGCATTCTCATTTTCAACCACAGCCTTTACATGATGACTCTCATCCATTGCACGACATGCAGCCTTCTCATAATGACTCACAGCCTGCTCCTTGTGGCCGGCAGCAACCTTTTACTGAGACATCTGCCAAACTGGCACAGCGTGTATCCCGAATCAAGCAACCAGCAAAGTCACGTGCAGAACATAACCGAGCTTACAGGGAACGTCAAAAGTTGAAATGGCAGATTGCAATGGCTGAACCACAACCTTCAACACCTGGAATACTGCTAGCGCATGCAGGTCCAAAAGTTACCACTGCAGCTGCTGGAATACCACCATTGTGTGTAGGGCCTCAACCTACCACTTCAAGAACTGGATTTCAGCCTTTCTACGAGGAAACACAATCTTCAAGCTCCCAACATCAACACTTCATTAGGTCTCCCATATGTCGGCAAAATGACATACTAGCAACTCATGAATTTGACACATTGTTCGTGGAAACTGATGTTAGCCATATGTGTGATGTCTGCGGTGGCTTACAGGATTTATCCCCAGTCCATCAGGGACATCTCCACATTCTCGCACAACAATTTCCTGAATGTGATCATGTTAAGGACTTTCATCTGTGCAGGACCTGTAAAGAATTCCTTCTACTTCCACCTCTGGACCACAACATTCACCAACCTGAAGACATTCTTTACGAGAGGGGCCACAACCTACCACTGGAATGTTCAACACGTGGAAAGCAGTATTTTCATGTTCACCCTCAACCTGCAACTTTGGCAGCTGCCAGACAGTCTCATGTCTCCCACAACAAACCACCAGCAAAGTCACGCTCAGAAAGAAACCCAGCTTACAGGGAACGTCAACAGTTGCAATGGGAGATAGAGTTTTGCCCAACTTTGATCACGGGACTGCAGCCTTCAACAGCTGGAATACCACCATTGTGTGCACGTCCACAACCTAACACATCAACAACTGGAATCCAGTCTTTGCTTGTGGAACCTCAACCTTTAACTCCACAACATCAACAAGACTTCATCAGGTCTCCAACATATTTACAACGTTACATATTAGCAACTCAAGAATTTGACAGATTGTTCCTGCAGAATGATTTTGGTCATGTGTGTGATGTTTGCGATCGGTTATGGCATAGACACGATTTATCGCAAGTCCAGCCTAGACATCTCCACATTCTCCAACAACACTTTCACAACGAACGTGATCGTGTGCACAACTTTCGACTGTGCACCACTTGTAAACAATCACTGGCACGTGGTGCGCTTCCATTGCTTAGTAAGACAAATGGCTACAAATATCCACCTCATCCTCAAAACTTGCCTCCTTTGGATCCTATTGCTGAGCGGCTCATATCACCAAGACTTCCGTTTATGCAAATACGCCGCCTGTGCCATGAGACTGGTACTTACAAAGTGATTGGGCAGGTTATTAACATACCAGTTGACGTGAACAACATGGTTCGACAGTTACCAAGACAGGTTGATGATGATTATGCAGTAAATGTAAGCATCAAGAAACATATTTTCCATAAATCATCATATCTTGCTGGGTGTGTCAAGAAGTCAGTTGTGAAGGACTGGCTTCGTTACATGATTACAACACCTTTGTATAAGCATTACAACATCACTTACAACGCAGGTGATGTGGACTTGATCAATGATGGACAACACCCTTGCACTACACCCTTGCATGACCGGGCATTGGAGACAATCGATGGAGACAATGATATGGAGCTGTTCTTGGGACAACAACACACTATGCTTTGGAATGAAAGCAAGTACTTGAACATTGCACCCGCACAAAACAAGCAGCCAGTCAGCATAATCTTCGATTCTTATGCAGAAGAGCTATCGTTTCCTGCCATTTACTATGGTCATCCTAGAGTCTTTAAAGATGGAACAAGAGCATCACCATTTAGCATGGCCACAAGTGAGCTTCGGCGTAAAGACAGACGTGGTGTTACTCCACAGCACATCCTTTACATGGCTATGAAGATATTGAGGTTAAGAGTCACTGAGGGACTGTATTCCACTTTCAAAGTTTACGGTGCTGCTGACAACATTACGAGACGAATGATAGAAGACAGGGCATTCCTTGATGAGTGTGTTGAAAAGAATCTAGCCTTTCTAAAATCAATACCCAACTCGATGCAGTATTGGAATACACGCAAGAAGGACTTGTTTGCGATGATCGGGCAACTTGGCAAACCCACCATGTTTTTGACCATCAGTGCTAACGAGATACGTTGGCCCCACCTTCTGAAGACTCTATACAAACTGAGTAGAGAAGGCGATGGTGCAGAGCTGGATGACCCATTCACCCAATTACGAGCAATTCATCGAGCTACCCTCGTCAATGAAGACCCTGTGACTTGCTGCATATATTTCAACAAAATAGTTGACATAATTATGCTCATTATATCTCGACAAAAGGCTTACAATCCATTTGGAAAGTATCGAGTTGTGGACTTTTTCAAACGGATTGAGTTCCAGCATCGCGGTAGTCCTCATGCTCACATCTTACTATGGCTAGACAATGTCCCGAAAGAAGATATCTCCGAAAATATGCCCGAAACCATCAGACTCATGACCGACTTGTGCTCTGTGTCAGCAACAGATTTACCAGACACTTACAACAATCAAATTCACAAACACACATTCACGTGTTACAAAAAGAATACGAATACATGTCGCTTCAATATACCTTATTGGCCAATGGATCGAACCCGTGTCCTGCTACCCATTTCTAAAGACGATCGCCGCAGAGACAACTTAAACAAGAGAGGCAAAGAACTTCATCAGAGACTAGTCGAGAAAAGTTACAACACACTTAATGATTTCCTTCTTGACAACCATATCACAATGGACTATTACCTGGAGGTCATCTGAGCTGCAATAAACAGAGCAACTGTTGTCTACAAGAGAAACATGTTCGAATTGTGGACGAACACATTCAACCCGTGGATTGCCAAAGTCCTGAATTCGAATATGGATCTGCAGTTTATAATCGATGAATACTCTTGTGCTGCCTACGTCGTCGAGTATGTGAACAAGAGCAACCGCGGAGTGAGCAATCTTCAAAGGGAACTTGTTCAATTACAAAATCACCATCCTGACTGCGATTTTATTGGGTTATTGAAGAAAGTCTGCATCAACATGCTCAATACAGTGGAGATGTCTTGCCAAGAGGGAGCTTGGTACCTGCTTAGACAACCCATGTCTGAAGCTAGTAGAGAGGTCATCTTCATACCCACCATGTGGTCAATCGATCGTATAAAGTCGCACAAAAGGACAGTACAGATGGACATCGAACACTTAGATGCTGAGTCGACAGATGTGTGGACTTTAAATGTTCTGCAAAAGTACGAAGGAAGACCAAGACTGTTGGAGGGTTTATGCTTAGCAGACTTTGCTGCATGGTACACACAGATACGAAAAACTGGCGATTATAGAAGGCGACAGCATGCACGTATCCTGCGTTCCGTCAATTACTCCATGGCTACCAACCTTTCCGAATACAAGCGTGAGATGGTCACGTTGTATCACCCTTTCAGAAGCGAAGACATTGAAATTACAGACCGCATGAAGTTTTTACAGCTTTTCGACCAACACCATGAAGCAATTATGGCAAAGTTTGGGGAATATCAAAAGGTGGACATCGAGAAACACATCGAGGAATACCATTTGATGCATCAGGATTTGCAGGAAGAGCGTGATCAGGCTGCTGAAAGACACGAGCGCAATGTACGATTGATGGCCAGCACACGTGCAAATAATGATGACATTAACCTCATTGATGTTGGCGCTTTGACAGCTGTGGTACGGACACGCACCAATGTTATGCCTGCACAAGAATTCTGCGAGAAGATGCGACTGACCAACCCAGAACAGCGAGATTTTCTACTGACTTTGATGAATGCATTGGTGAACCCTGATAGAACATTCCAAGTGTTCTTTACAGGAGTTGCAGGCAGTGGAAAAACATACACTCTCAACCTTGCTAAAGAGGTCACCAACAGATTTTCCCAAACACATATCACAAGAACCAATGCTTATGTGGCATGTGCTTCGACAGGCAAAGCAGCAGTGGCTATCGGAGGCACCACAGTTCATTCGGCATTCAAAATCGCAATAGCCAGACGTGCCTGTGCAGGATTATCCAGGGAGACAATACAAACGTATCGCAATGGATTTGCTGGGGTCAGACTTGTGCTCATTGATGAAGTTAGCATGCTGGGTGCTGACATCCTCGACATGATACACCGTAGAATGTGTGACATCACAGGCAACTTTGACGATCCATTTGGTGGAATGAATGTCATATTCTGTGGCGATCTCCGGCAACTTCCACCAGTGAATGCTCGGGCCATTTTCAAACCGCTCCGAGCCTCCATTAACGGTGCAGTCCTTTGGCAATCGCTGAACTTTTATGCTTTGACAACGGTGATGCGTCAAAGTGACCTGGCATTCTCCACCATACTCTCCAAGATTGGCAATGGGGAAGCATTGCTGGACGACGAAGCCAAGTTGTTGGAGAGTCGTTTCAGGACTGTACACTGGTGTAAACAACATGTTCCTGGTACCGTCCGCCTCTACCATCGCAATGTTGACGTTGACCGATACAACCTGGAAGCGGTACAACCAGCATACACTAGCGAATGCACTGATGTCATTCAGGGACACTCTAAGGATCAAGAGTTAATTACTGCAAGGACAAAACTCTACAAACTCAGTGTTGTACAGTGTGGTGGATTACCGTACATGCTTAACCTGAGTTTAGACAGGCCATTCATGCTTACCAGTAACATTGATGTTGAAGATGGACTAGTCAATGGGGCCATTGGAAATGTCAAATTTCTGGAATTTCACGAAGAAGACAACACGTCACTCAAGCATGTGTGGCTTGATTTCGATGACAATGCCATTGGTGCCAAATTGCGAATCAAATCCAGACCATTGGTTGTAAGCAGACCAGGAGTATAGTCTAAAGACTGGACACCAATAAGAAAAATCCATGCCATCATCTCCATCACTACCAAAATCAAATGCAAAAGGATTCAATTTCCCTTGGCACCAGCTTCTGCATTGACCATTCATAAATCACAAGGAGGAACATTCAATGAAATTGTCTTCAATTATCATAAGAGCCAAGAACAACAGCTTGTGTATGTCGCTCTATCACGAGTCACATCAATTGAAGGCTTGTACCTGACAAATGCAACTGAGGATTATAAATTCTATCACTCCAAAGGTACAAACTCTCCCAAGACGATCGAGCTCAGGAATGAATTGCAACGTTTGGGTAACTACAAACTTACAACTGTTTGTAAAGAAGCTAGTCGCTTTTTGTTTACTGCTACCACTTCAATATTGAGCTTCAATGTGCAAAGCTTAAGAGCTCACAGCAAGGACATAGAAACAGACACTGTTCTTTAATCCATTGATCTGCTTGCATTGAACGAAACCTGGCTGAATGACGGGGACCGAGTTACCATCCAAGGTTTCACCTGCATATCGCAGTGCAGACGGAAAGATGTTAGAGCAGGTGGTGTTGCCATATATGAGAAAAATGGGAGCCGCACATTGGCCTCACCCCACATTCTGAGGAGAATGGATGGAGAGTCTGGTAGACGATTTGCTGCTGCAGACGAATATGGAGACCTATGTGCAGCAGAGGCAGTCATTGGCAATCAGAAATGTTTGTTGGTTTCAGTCTACATCAACCCAAACACGTCCTTGAACAACATTGAACTTTTCATCTCTCTTAACTTACTTGCCTATAGTCCCAATGTGGGTCAAATAAGTACGATATTGGGAAGGAGAGGTTTCAACGATATGCCAATAATAGTAACTGGAGACTTTAATTTGGATATAACAAAACGTGAAAACCTACGGTTCATTGAGTTTATGCGCAATGACTTTGGCCTGCATCTCTCAACTGACACATCATCTACGACACGTGAAGGATCCTGCCTTGACATGGTATTCACAAGACACATCAACAACATACATTGCCATAGATATATTTCCTACTTTTCCTATCATAAACCAATACTAACAATAACTACTCAATAGCACTATCAGTGCCCCAAGCACTCAACAAACAATATCTCCATTAATTCCCCACCCAGGCAATCATCCTGTAATGGCTAACTTAAGGTGTTCCATTGGAACTGGTGATTGCCTCCTCCCATTCCATTCACCTACAACAACTACAACAACCACCCAGCCAACATCCTAATTATTCATGCCACATCGATCCATTGACCTACTGCAACTACAACACCAGCCTACCTCCTGATTACATTCATGCTGCATCGATACATTGACCTATGACGTCTACAACAAACATCAGTCAACATCCTAATTACATTCATGCTTCATCGATTACTACAGTACGTTTAGATGGATGATATTGTACGGATCAAAATGCCGAAAAATAGCCCAATCAGTATCACATAGGCTACATCGAATTTAACATTTTAAATTCCTCATTGTGCTATAGTTTAATATTGTTTAATTTTTAACAAGCGTAAACTTTACATTTAAGTTTAAATAGTGGTCGAGTCCTGCAAATTCGGACCGACAAAACGAAACATTTTCAATTTTAGAGGCTACAGCGACGCCTGCTGGTATTCCATGTGAACCAAGTAAATGAAAAAGGGAACAGTGCACAGAGGGACTGTGCGACTTGACGTAGAACTACAGAACTGTGCGAACAGTTACGTAGTACTACGGAACTGCTACTAAAAGT
>JAQGAF010006160.1:0-10688 GCA_034687865.1 Kryphioiulus occultus | reverse complement strand
TTGGAATGCCTAACCTAACCTAACCGAACAAGGGCATGGTTAGGTTAGGCATTTCAAAGGGCCAAGGTAGATACATACGTGTTAATAGACAAACGGGTTAATCAGACAAATTACAACTAATGTTCAGTGTACATGTATGTATAGTTTTGAGTGACTTTGACTGACAGAGCATTGGGACCTTACCTGCTTTTCGAGTTGCCAAAAAACTTGGTAAACTAACTGGGACACCACGCTTAGTGGAACACTTTCAAAATGCACCATAGGTGTCCCACATAGAGAGGTTTCACTGTATTACGTTTATTAAGTTAAAAAGAAGCAAAACAACAAAATGTGGACAAATGTTTTAAAACAGGACCATCCTCAACTACAGATTGTGATGATGACAGACGTTATATGTGACAGACAAACGTTATGTTGTTTCCATTGCCTCATATTGTTCGCAGCATAAGATTTAAGAATAATACAGATGACACTACTTGCATGTACAGGTTATAATATTGATATTACTATGTGTAGTAATGGCGACACAACTATCCATAGTACATGTAATATGATGTCAGTATCCATACTGATTTTTATATACTGACATCAGTAGTCCAAAAAACCACTATTCATCCCATCACACAAGGTTCCCTTATATTCATCAATTCTTCACCCACCTCAAATTTTATGAAATAGGGCCCAGGTACACACGTTTTGCAGTGACCTATGGCCTGTAATGGCTGCTATAGCAAATTTTTTTGGCTGTAAAATAAAACCTTGCCATAAATCAAAAATCCCAGGAAATGTCAATAGAGATCACATTGAGCTTTCGCATTTTCCACAAACACCAAATCGATTTGAATCAGTTTTCTCCCAGAATTCCTTTGAGCTTCACCTGACCGGTGTTTCAAGAAAACTGGAAGCTTCAACAACATCCTTCAAGCAACGACTTCGTACATAATGAGTGGAATTAAGACTACGTATTTCTCAGAAACGAAAGGTCGCCTCTTTCTTCCCTTCCCCACATCCTGCCATTGGACGGAATGTAAACAGACAGGCAGCGTTACCAAGGTCAGGATCTTGTTAGACATTGTTGCCAGACTGCAGAAA
The DNA here is from genome assembly GCA_034687865.1 of Kryphioiulus occultus. Lineage (NCBI taxonomy): Eukaryota > Metazoa > Arthropoda > Diplopoda > Julida > Julidae > Kryphioiulus > Kryphioiulus occultus. The sequence goes on along the minus strand of JAQGAF010006160.1, from coordinate 9,596 downwards.
GAAACTACATTAAATCATTTAATCATTAAATCATTAAATTCGAAAGTGTATAAGATATGTATTCAATTGAATTTCTTGTATTTCCTTTTTTTTATTGATGAGCGCATCTGCTATGGAATCAAAGATACTGTACTGCATTTTTAACACTTACTACAAACTAACCATTCAGTAGACTTAACATCATCGTTAAACCAACCCAGAGATTTCCCTACATGTACATTATACATTGCCCTCTGTATTTTAATTCCCTGACATTTAAAATTCTCTGATTTTCCCTGAATAGTGTTTTTTTTTGTTTCAAATTTCCTCCCAGTTACAATGCCTTTAAAATTCCGTGATTTTCCCTGAAAATTGGGTCTTTAGTTCAAATTTTCGATAAGTCCCTGATTTCCAACAGATTTTAATTCCCTGACATTTCCATTACAACTTATTTCACATTCCCTGATATTTCGAAATTTCGAATTCCTTGATTTTCCATTAAACCTGCTTGTTATTTCAACTTCCCTAGATAATTCCCTGATCTTCCTTCAGATTTTAATTTCCTGATATTTAAAATTCCCTACTTTTTAGGTATATTAGTGTGGTCACCCTGATTTGTCTACTGCATTTAATAAAGTAAATTCCATGACTTCAAAACCTTTCAATGCGTTTTTCAAACAGGGCTTTAACACATTTTAAACAAAATAGAAATTTTAGAACAAGTAAAAGGTTAACAGTTGTCAAGAAATGTACTATTTCAAGTAGGCCTACAATTACAATAATCAGGAATGTGGCCAGGGCCCTATTCCACAAAGGTATGAGCTGAACTTGTATAGAGGTATGGCGTATAATCCATTCCTCTTTGGAATTTAACTTGTATAGAGGTATGGAGTATACTCGATACCTGTATGGAATTGTATTTGAATAGTGGTATGGATTATACTCCATACTTCTATACAAGTACAACGCCATATCTTTGTGGAATAGGACCCAGTTTGTACACAATTTTTCACATCCAAGAAGCTGAGATTTTTCACATTTTTTCCCAATATTTTTGAACAAATAGTTATTTTAAGAGCTACAACAGTGCATATCGACCTACAGGACTCGACCCACCTACAAAACCGAGAATGCCACAGGTATTTTTTTTTTACAAAACTAGACCACAAATATATAGTAGATTTCAGCTTGTTTTTCTGAAAAAAATCGTATGGTTTAAAATTCAATATAACTGTCTAAGAAAACACCGTAGGCGAATTTTTTTTTATTTAATTCGACCTAAAATGGATGTCAAGTGTATTTTCATGGAAACGATTTTTAAGTCAATGCATTATTTTAAGATTCTCATAAATATAAAACCTGAATATACATGTAAGGACCTGAATGGAGGTGAATTCCTCAGTTTTAGCTGGATTTCTTGTGAAATTCATTTCCTAGGAATTTTACGCATAAATTCGCATATTTACCCAATTTTTTCACATTTTTCACACTGGCCACATGCCTGGTATTGCACTATTTCAAAAAAAAATTATTTTGATCAGAATCAGTGTCCTAACATGCTCGTTCATAAATCATGCAAAGGCAAAAATGTCATGACCCAATGTTCACATCATGGCTTTAACTTCCATTACCTGAATTTCATTTCATTACTTTTCCATGACGGTCATGTCCCGCATACATGGACACCCTGCATTACTAGGCCAGATTTTCCCGGAGGACTAATGATGCCGGATCAGCCATGTTGGAACTCCAATTTCGTGAACCGGTCACCGGTCGTGCTAAACACCGGATTTAACAACCGTAATTATTGGTTATAAAAATCGACAGCTCGCAATCTTCCCCAATTTGTAATGAGCAGGTAAAACACTTGTCGTCACGGTGCCGCCGCCAAGTGGATAAAAACAGTAAACAATAACGACCTTGACATGGCATTCCAAAAACTGGTTTGATCGAGGTCGTTGCAAAATAAACAGGGTGACCAAGTCCTTTGGGTCCAATCGCTGATGACACTTGAACCCCGAAATTAGCATTTCAAACTTAAATCCAATGTACTATTAGCTCGATCATCACCAAGTTTCAACCACCCTGAACAGACCCAAATTCTTCAAACTTAAAATGCATTATATTGTTTAAAAACATATTACAACCACTGCACACATTTACAATCATCAGGGTGCCCCAGAAATTAATTTTTCAACTTCATGACTTTTCCAGATTTTAAACAAAATTTCCCCGACCACTGACGATGCAAAACTATGCCATACTTTCATTATGGCAATATAAGGAAAGCTATAATAAAGCACACAGCATTTTAACACATTTTCATATAGAACATCAAAGTTAAGGTTAGTTTTTATTTTAATTTACAGTTTCATTATTAACTTCTTCCGGTGTCATTCTTCACTTCTGAGTCCAAAGATTTCTTAAATTTCCCTGACTTTTTCAAAGTAAATCTATTTTCCCTGACTTTTCCAGGCCAATGGACAGTGCTTTACATTTATTTTTTAATTTGTGAATTTCGCCGAATATTTCTAACCAAATAATTTTATAAAAAATCCAAATTCGAACCCGCAAGGGGAGAATACGTTGGAAAATTCGAATTCGAGCATAATTTCGCCATCTATTTTGCATTTTTCCTGACTAATTTTTGTATCATTAAACTGCGAAATTTTATCAATTTTTAAAAAATTTAAACACTTGCAAAAGGCTTGTTTTACACATGGTGGCAAATAAATTTAGCAGTTAAGATAATTTTTCAAGCAAAAGCATGCTTTTTTGCGTGTATGACAAAAAAATTCGAAATAATTTAATTCTTCCCCTTCCGCAACAATTTATGGATTTTTTGTTGAAGCTAAATTAGGTTTATTTTCGTTTGGTGTTTCCTTTGGAATTCTTTTATGATTTCCTCGTCTGTTTTTTGGAGTCCAAACCATTTTTAGTTTTTAAGTTAATGTCGTTTAGTTTCAGAGAAAAAAAACACTATTGCGTTAACTAATTACCCACTTTCTAATTTGTTATTTTTTTATTGCTAGCTTTCATATTTCATCATGTAAAATATTGCAAATTTATTTCGATTTAACGAATTTTGCTTATCCGCCAGTTTTGAAGTACGTGTAGAAGTCTAACAAGTACCACGCCCACAACCTCATTTTGTCACGTTTTCCTAGTATGATACCGAATTTGCACATTATTATTTTTTGCAAATCTCATCAAAATTCGCTAAACTCCCAACTTTCACAAATCATCCATATACTTTTCCTGTTGCAAAATTTTTATGTTGCAACATTCGAGAAACTTTCTCAACATTCTACAAAATGTTTATCCAACTGGAAAGTTTTTTTAGAAAAAGAAATTCATAATAGTCCAATGCTGTACTGTGTTTTTAAAATTAATTTTTTTAATGAGGGTAAGACTACTATATCACCCTGCATTTTTCCAATATTGAATAGGTTCTACATGTATTGTCTCAGTATCTTATTACCAATTAGCCCATTCTGCCTAGCAGGGCACCATGTTGGAACTCAACCCTAGGAACTAGATAATGGCAACGAATGCATTTTTCGAAAATTGATCCGCACGATGTCATTATCAATGTTGGAAACAACAGGTTGCATCAACGTGACGTCATCAATATGTAACGCAGAAATGAGGTAATCTGACATTACCGAACTACCTCATAGGTAGGCTTGACACGTTTTGCTTGAACAAATTTCAAGGCTTTCCAAAGCAACAATAGCTTAGCCTGACAGACATCAGGCGTCATTCTTTCCAGAAAAAAAAAACATTTGAAGGAGCAATGCCTGCATTTAATTTGTCAAATAATCAAAATTAGTGACTGTTAGCAGTAATGAAATTCTGTAATTTGGTCAAACTGTCAACGGCAGCGAAATTGTCAAGCTTGGACAATGGTCAAACTTCCAACAGAAGTGAAACTGTCTACTCTGGTCAAACTGTCAATATCGAAGATGTCAACAACAATGAAATTTTGTGAAAAATTTGGTGAAAATTTTGTCAAACTGACAAAATCATTGAAATTGTCGAGCTTGGCCAATCTGGTCAACAACCGGCGAAATTGTTCAACTTGGTCAAACTGTCAAAATCACTGAAATTGTCTAGCTCGGTCAACTTGGTCAAACTGTCAACAGTAGTGAAATTATCCAAATTGGTCAAACTATCAACATTGGTGAAATTTTCCAGGTTGGTCATACTGTCAACGGCAGTGAAATCTCCAGCTTGGTCAAACTGTCAATATCTTTGAAAGTGTAAACCTTGACCAAACTATCAATATCTTTGAAAGTGTAAACCTTGACCAAACTATCAAAATCATTGACACTCAACAGTAGTGAAATTGTCCAGCAATGGTCAAACTGTCAAAATCAGCGAAACTGCCCACCTTGGTCAAACTTAACATCAGTGAAATTGCCCAACTTGTCATCATTTGTCAAACTGTCAAAATCACTGAAACTTAACAACAATGAAAGATTACTGTATAATTAGGTCAAACTGCCAACTTCAGTGAAATTGCCCAACTTGGTCAAACTGTCAATGCAGTGAAATGCTGCAATTTAGTGAAATTGCCAAAAGCAGTGAAATTCTGCAATTGGTCAAACTGTCAACATTATTGACCCTGTCATTGGCCCAGTAGTGAAAGTGTCCACCTTGGTCAAACTGTTAACATCAGTAAAATTGTTCTGCATGGTCAAACTGCCAAAATCGCTGAAACTTAACAGGAGCGAACTTCTGCAATTTGGACAAACAGTCAACGTCATTGAAAATATCCAACTTAATCAAACTGCCAACATAACCGACATTGTTCCACTTGGTTAAACTATAAAAATCACTGAAACTTAACAGCAGTGCAATTCTGCAAGTTGCTCAAACAGTCAACATCATTGTATTGAAATATCCAACTTGATCAAACTGTCAACATCAGGGAAATTGTCCCACTTGGTCAAACTGTCAACATCAGAGAAATTGTCCCACTTGGTCAAACTGTCAAAATCACTGAAACTTAGCAGCAGTGAAACTCTGCAATTTGGTCAAACTGTTAACATCAGGGAAAATATCCAACTAGATCAAACCGTCAACATCAGTAGACTTGTCCAGCTAGGTCAAACTGTCAAAATCTCTGAATTTATTAAAATGCTCATCTTGGTCAAACTGTCAACAACAGGGAAAATACCCAACTTGATCAAAAAAAATCAGTGAAATTGTCCAACTAGACCAAACTCAAAATTGACGAAATTGTCCAAACTGACCAGCCTTCGATAACCTCGTCAGCATCGAAGGACCCACAGAGTACAGGACGCTAGGGGTCGCCACCCTACCCCGTTTCCAGCAGAGTTCAGGTGGGGTCAGCACTGTTCCAACCTGCATTCTATACGCCCCTAGTATTTTCCCCTAGCCAGACGAAGAGGACCCAAGTACCCCTTCCCTCTGGGACTATTTTCGGCATCCTAAGGTGGGACCAGGGGGCGCTGAGGTATGCACAATGCCCTTGTCACCAGGGGAGGGAGAGGGTACGGTGAGGGTCATAAACCGGAAAGTGGCTCAAATTCGAACCCAGAAGCGACGGCCGAATTGGAGGCACCCCAATTTGGGCCAATTAAGTCCGTGCCAATTAAAACATGCAGCCACTTTTGACAAGCTTGTGTCAAGTATGTACCAAGGTCGTGATGGAGGGGAAAACCCTGGTAGGGAAACTGCATGTACAAACGACCAAAAATCCATTTTGTGGTTAGCTGCCTGTAAAAAAATCACGAAAGTTTTCAGTCATCCTGTACGGTGTTGACAAATGTATCTAATCGCCCTGTACAATGTAGACAATTGTATCTTAATGCGATCTGGTGCATTTTTCGAATTTCATCCGGTGCCAACTATAGTGATGGGGCAGACGCCATGGACTTGGTGGCGCCACCAGCGCTGATTGACCTGCATTCTGGAGCCAAGAAATGGGCAGAAATCTCCCGAATCAGAAAAACAACAAGAAGAAAAAACATGGCCTTGAAAATATGTTCAAGGCAATCGAACTGAAATCTTTGAAATTGGGCAAAATCCATCGAATGAATGCGAATGGCGGCCGCCATCTTCAAATCACAAACCGCAACTTTTCAGTCATTTCCCTAACATTTACATGGCATTTTCTCTTAAAAAAAATGGTTATATCTAAATTCTTTTATAAATGATGATGTTTAATCAATTACCTGATGCAAACTATTTAAATTTCCCTGGCATTCCCCGGCATTTTCCACTCAAATTCTAAAGTTGATTTCCTCGACAACTATCAGTCATTTCCGTGATATTTACATGGTATTTTCTCTAAAAAAAATAAAAAATAATGTATTTTATCCCAATTTTTTGTAAAAGACTGTCTAATCAATTATCTGATGCAAACTATCTAAATTTCCCTGACATTTTCCACTCAAATTCTAAAGTCGATTGCCCTGACATTTACATGGTATTTTCTCTAAAATAATGGATTTTATCCCAATTTTTGTTATAAAAGATGATGATTATGCCTAATCAATTATCTGATGAAAACTATCAACAATTCCCTGACATTCCCCGACATTTTCACTCAAATTCTAAAGTCGATTTCCCTGACATTTCCCGACATTTTCCACTCAAATTCAAAAGTCGATTTCCCTGACATTTACATGGTATTTTCTCTAAAATAAAAAAAAAATGGATTTAATCCCAAATTTTTTTATAAAAGCTGGTGTCTAACCAATTAGCTGATGCAAACTTTAGTATCTAAATTTCCCTGACATTCACATATATTTTCCACTCAAATTCTAAAGTCGATTTCCCTGATAACTTTCAGTCATTTCCCTGATATTTACGTGGTATTTTGCCTAAAAAAAATTAAAAATAATGGATTTGATCCCAATTTTTATAAAAGATGATATCTAATGAAATAGCTGATGCAAACTACTATATCCAAATTTCCCTGACATTCCCAGACATTTTCCTCTCAAATTCTAAAGTCGTTTCCCTGACAACTTTTCAGTCATTTCCCTTCCATACACAAGTACATGGTATTTTCTCTAAAAAAATAAAATAAAAATAACGGATTTTATCCAGATTTTTTATAATAGATGTCTAATGCAACTATCTAAATTTCCCTGACAGGTTTTTCAGTCAGTTACAAAATCCCAAGTTTCCAAGAATTCCCAGTTTCTGTGGGAGCCCTGTTTTTTTATCGAAACAGTCCAGTGACATTTTACTGAAAATTTGCAAATTCCGTAAAACAGCCTGTCGATAAGTAAAAAAAAATATTTCAACAAAAAATAGGTCAGTAAGTCTCGATCAATAACAATTTTTTTCTCTAATTCAAGGACCGTTATCACAGTGGCCTTTGTTTACCCACTCACCCCTCATAGGCCGGAAGCTACATGTACATGTAAGTCTGAAGTCTAGAAAAACAAACTTTCACAAACGCAAAATGGCAACCAAGGCATGAAAATCACGAATTTATGGATCCTATCAAAAATCGCTTTTAGCGAATCCGGAACGAAAGTCCTCCCAAAATTTGGACAAAAGAGGATGATGGGGTTGGGTCCTAGTCCTAGGGCCGTGAGAGGGGTTTTCAAAACGGAAGATGGGCACTAAACAACTGTGAGAAAAATCCCCTCAATGGGAACAAAGACGCCTCACTACTATCAGTCTCTTCTGAGGTCATTCAAGATGGCCGCCAATAGGCCATTAGTCAAAATGTGTAGACTTTCTTCCATTGGCGACTAATTGGAAAATTATGGCGATGTGCCTTTTGAATAGGGGAGGCTGCGCAAACAGCAATTTTGCACAAGTTGCCCGCAGGTGGCGCGCCGGTAAAGCTCAACTCCTATGCCCAACATGCAAAAATAAAAAAAATCCCGAACATATATTTCCTTATATGTTACAAAATTACAAAATAGTTAATTAGCAGGTTGTCTACTGGGTGTGGTATTACAAATTCCATGACTTTTCCATGGCTTCAAAAATTGTTTAATGCCTATTAGAACGTGGGGTCATTACGTTTTATGTCATCTCAATAGTGATTTTCATTACTAATCAACATGATCATCAGACATGATCATTGCCAAAAAATAAATAAAAAAAATTTAAAAAACGCGGGCAGAATTTTTTTCTGAAAATAGATGACCAAGGATGAACTTTAACCCAAATTTTTTTTGTGACTCAATCGAAGACAAAAATTCCATGACCGGTGTTGACCATGATGTAAATTTCATGAATTTTCCAAGACTTTAATGACCTGAATTTCATTTCACGACTTTTCCATGAGTTCCGTGATTGGTAGGCACCCTGCTTAAGTTGGGAAAAATCGAAAATTTAACGTGCACAAATTCGAACTTTCGAACGAATTCACCTCTTGTGCGTTCATTAAATAATTTTAGAACCTTTTAAGTTTGGTATGAGCGTTGTTCAACCTTTTCTATGCCATTTACAACCGACTTCCGGGCATCCCAGCAGGTTGAAATTTGGCACACATGTTAATTTCGCGAAACATTTTATCATACCAAAAGTTCATGGAACAATGTCGTTTCCTTACCGAGATATAACAATTTTAAACTTAGAAAAATGCATTCGATACCGCGGTGTACCGCGATCAAGGCCCGCATTCGACACTAGTATTCGAAACGTACTTGCGTCAGGTAATTACCGCAGAATGCATATCGTTTCAACAATTTCTTAATCATTACGATAAGTTTGCTCACTACTCGAAAACTTTTTTTGACACCATATTTTTGTAAAAATCAGCAGAATTTTTAAATTTAAAACAAGTTAAGCACTGGCTAAAGGCTCATTCTATACATGGTGCTAAATTTAGCGTTACAATAATTTTTAAACCAAAATTACGTTCAGAAATTTTGGCATGGTAGCCAACCGGAAGTGGTCAAAAGCAGCCGTTCTCACCCAGGAAACCCTTTATGGTGAGAACCTGAGACTTGTAATACAAGTGGGTCAGTCTTCTGCAAAAACCTCTGCAAGCACCCCCTGTCGAATGGGCCCCAGATGCCCTTTGCTGGCCCACAAAGCCCCTTTGTCATCCCACGCCAATTAAAGGCTCGAGAGGGGTCCGCACAAAGAATGTGCCCTGGCTGACACGTTGCTACACCGTAGCCTCCAGACTGACCGCTCCAGCTGTCCGTTAAATCGCATTTCGAAAGAGTGACCAGTCAGAAGCCCATGGCCCAAGGGGCATTTTTTTGCCTTCCCCTGACCAGTCTAGGTCACTATTGGTCCGAGTAATGAGGCTGAGATTTCATGCTTTCAACGTGTACCCTGAAACCCCCGCACAATTAAAGCCGCTTTTAATTACGATGACCAATGGGAGAAGTTTCAAGATGCGAAAAATGCACTCTTCAGCCTTGATGTATATGCGAAAGCGAGTCCCAAGATGGCGGCCGCCAGCACTTCATTTGTATTTTCTGATGGCTATGGACGGTTCATCTCAAAATGCTTAGAAATTAAGATCTGAGTTTGAACATCACAAATTACTTGACCATACAGTGTATATTTTTTATAAAAATATTTTTTATGTAATATGATTCTTTATTGACTTGTTAAAGTGCCGAATAGGGGTCAGTATTAGTGTCGTTTTTATACAACCATAA
>JAQGAF010006159.1:0-10692 GCA_034687865.1 Kryphioiulus occultus | reverse complement strand
TCTGCAAATAATTTTGATCTACAAGAAAGTAATTTAGGCAGGTCGTTAATGAATAATAAGAATAAGAGTGGCCCCAAGACACTTCTTTGCGGCACTCCCGATTGCACCCAGTCAGATTCGCAGTCAGATAATTATAATTTATTAAAGCAAAGCAGGTTAAGCCGTTTGCCTGGGGAAAATAGATGATGACGTGATATGACATCAGGATGGCGATAGGGGGACGCATTTCGACCGGCCTAAAAAGTGAATTGTGAAAAAACCCTCAAAAAATTACTTTCTTGAGCATAGCTGCTATTTAGGTAGACCGATTTGAATTTCGTTTTCGCCAAGTTTCAATAATTTTAATGGGCTTTCACTTAAGGGTCACAAGGTACGAGTTACCATTTGAAATGTTTAATTTGGGGGTCAGTTCCACTCCCAGCCGCCTTCAATCGCTAAGGAAAAACTCAACGTGTGTTTTGCAGTTTAACTTGACGCTAATTCATCGATAAATGCAAAGCACCATTTCAAAGTAAAATTGAATTCAAATGAGATATCCAAATGTAGGAAATCTTCGAAGTTTGCTGCAGTCAGCACTCTTCAGAAATTTCGCTTTACACCGATTGGCAATTTAATGCTAGTAATATAATACTATCACCTTAACAGGTTTTTTTAAATTAATTTTTGTTAGGATGTTAGGATTTTATGATCACCCTGTATCAGTGTTCAATTTAGCGTTCCAAATTCGTAACGATTGGTGGCACAAGTGAGAAAGCGGTGTATGGTGTATGGTATCTATTCGTCGAATATCCTTGACAAAGTACATGCATATGTTTTGTGCTTCACCTAATGACGTCATGTACAGGTACATCAAAATCTGCCTCAATGAAACCAAGGTCATGTACAGTTTTTGAACAATTAGTGTAGGACATTTTAGTTAAAGTGCACTAACACTAACTGCACTGCCTGAAGAACCTTGAGAGTGTCCATGTTTTGTGCTTCAACTAATGACGTCATATGCAGCTGCATTGAGCCCTGCTTTAATGAAACCAAGGTCATGTACAATTTTTGAACAATTAAATTAGGACAGCTTAGTTAAAATACACTTAATACATAATACAAGGTGGCTGGCCAAATTATAGTTCTTCGTGCAAAACTTTTTATAGCATTTAACCTTAGTTCATTATGTGTGCTGCCCCTGTACTTTGGCAGCTCAAACGCACTTGATTGTAAGCAGTGTTTGCCCCCAAATTTGAGACTATGGGATTTTCATAGAAAATATTGTAGACTATCTTTACAGTACAGTCGAACTCGGTTATAACGATTACGGTTTTAACGAGATCTCGGTTATAACGAGCAAATTGCCATAGCCGATTAGGTTTATGCATATTTCCATAGAATCCTTCACGGTTATAACTAGCACTTTTCTCGGATATAACGAACAAATTTTAGAAAATACGGTATCCAAGACACCAAAACTTAAGTTATCCTTTGGGTTCTCAGTTCATATAGATATGAAGTTTCGAGTTTACCCTCAGATGTTCCCACAGAATTTTTTTTTCGCAAAGTACAGAAAAATAAACATCCGGTCAAGGCAAAAACGGAATAGCCATTAGTGCAGTCATTAGTCATTAACCCACCTACAAATTTTACAAATTTCATTTAAGCTTATGGAATTTCAATGTGCTCTTGAGAGCTTTTGTGTGACAAAAATTAATTATTTAAGCAGATTTAGATGAAAATGATATCGAGTGCCAAACACATGGGGTGGTGGGGCTGTAAATCACGACTATTGTGTCAAAATACATGTACTTGTGCTTGAAATATGTTTTCTCAGCAAATAAATCGCATATTAATTCACGAGAAATGAGTTATCGTTAAATCTATGTCAAATCTGACTCTTCACCAATATAGCGAGTAATGGTTATAACGAGCAAAATGGATTGGTCCCTTGATGCTCGTTATAACCGAGTTCGACTGTATTTTCAATATTCTTTTATGTACACGTGATAAGTGACAAATGTGCAAACGGTTAGAGCACACAAGTTATACTTTTTTAACTTCGCGATAGGAGCGTATATAATTTATGTTTACTGTTGCTGAATTGAATAAATTATATTACCTCGACATTGCCCACCATGACGGCAACGTGGATGGGCGTCATGTTGACGCTATCGCGGTGCGTGGTTTTGGCCCCGTAGCGAAGCAGGGCCTCGATGACCTGCACATTACCTTTCTCAGCCGCAGTGTGCAGCGCTGAGATGCCGAGCCGGCTGGTTGCGTGGACATCGGCACCCTTTTCCAGAAGGGCCACCGTGGCTCCAAGCTGACCTTCAGCAACCGCAACATGCAGCGGCGATATATTCAACTGGTTAGCGCTGTTTACCCTTACGCCTTTCTCCAGCAGCAGCTGCATTATGTCTAGCCTACCCAGTCCTGCAGCAAGGTGCAGCGGGGATATATCGTCATCGTCCAAAGAATCCGGCACTGCCCCGTTGTTGAGCAGTATCCGGACAATGGACAAGTGACCGTTGATTATTGCGCTATGCAGAGGAGAGCGCTTCAGGTTGTTAAGGGTGTTGACGTTGGCCCCGTTTTGCATCAGGATCTTCAGCAAGTCCTCGTGTCCTTGCAAGGCAGCGAGATGCAGAGGTGTGTGATCGTCTTGGCAAAGCGCTTCGATGTCCGCACCCCTGTCCAGCAATGTTTGGACGAGGTCTGCGTGGCCCTCGAAGGCAGCCTCCGCAAGTGGGGTGCTGTTGATGGAAGACGCTGCATTGACGTTGGCGCCATTCTCCAGCAAGTAGTCGATGACCTGCTCAACATAAAAACAAGAAACAAATTAAAAATAAAATTAAAAAACCACCTCCTTGAAAATTCCTGATGTTGTTTAAATTACTGCAAGGTCTTATTTGGTGTTAGATTACTGAATCATTGAACAACTGTATTTTTCCTATTATTTAGGTGATCATTCAGGGTGCCTACTGGACTGTAATTTCATTTTTCCAGTATTTTCCTGTATAAAAATTTTTTCCAGGATAAAAAAATGCAATTTTTTTAGTTCAATTATATGCTCACAGTGGCGGATACAGAATTTTTCGAGATCAGGGCGTGAAAAATTTAGCAACAGGCCTAATATTATTTTAAAGAAAATTAGTCCCAAACAATTGGTTATTACAAAGATTTTCACAAATTTGTTTACTGAGATTAATAATTTAAAAGCGCCGCAGGCGCAATTTTTATAATAACTTAATAACAAATGATGACATTTTTAAAAAACTAGACCCACATGATTGGTTTTACTCAGATTTCCATTAATTTGTTTAGTTGGATTAATAATTTAAAGCGCCGCAGGCGAAATTTTTAGAGAAACTTAATATCAAATGATGACAATTTTTAAACCAGACCCACATGATTGGAGCCTGTAGGAGCCAACGAACTATTCCATCACAATGGAATCATTTAGAAGTTAATTGCTTACATGGTGTCATGGGGTCAAAAAAAAATTCCAGTATTTTCCAGTATGAAAAACGATTTCCAGTATTTTCCAGTCCAGTAGACACCATGTCATTACAAATGTAACAAACTAACCTTCTTTAATTATGCAAAGTGTTTTTTATATTATTTGGTTGTATCTGTAATTATACATTGAATCATTTTGTATGTGACATGAACCTAACTAACTGTCCAAACGGATAACATAAGTTAATGCACATCAGCACCCACAAGTTCTTCGTGAACTTTATGCTGTTATTCTTGATAATAAATTTCAATTTCAAACCTCGGTGTGCTTCTTCTTGATGGCCAGCTGTAGAGGCGTACAGCAGTCGTTGCCCGGCGCATTGACGTCCACACCGGCACTCACCAGTTTGGACACTATGTCAAGGTGCCCGTAGAAGGCGGCGATGTGGACCGGCATCCAGTTATCGCTTGCCGCAAGTTGGGCATCAGCCCCGTTGCTCAGCAGAAGGTCAACTACGTTGGTATGACCTTCCCTGGCTGCAACGTGCAATGCCGTGTCACCGTTGGTGCTCACCGCCTTCACGTTGGCCCCTCTGTCCAGCAGTACCTCCAAGACGTTGACCTGACCCTTCTGGGCGGCAATGTGCAACAGCGTGTAGCCATCGCTGTTTGCAGCGTTAACGCTGGCGGAGTTGGACAGCAGTGCATCCACGATCTGCATGTAGTTTTCCTCGGCAGCCACGTACAGAGCCGTTGTGCCATACGCTGTTGCCGCATCCGGGTTGGCGCCATGCTGCAGGAGCATCTAGAGAAGGAAAACAAGTAATTAAGGTTTCACTCTTTGATATTATGGCACTTTTCCAACTTCAGCATACAAATTATAAGATGTTTATGGTAATAGTGAATACTCGTATTGATGTTAGTGATTGCAGCGTGCAACCGGAATTGAAGTTTTAGGGCAGATTTTTTTTTGTCTTTGGGCCACGGAACTGTTTTATTCCGGGTGACTGGCCGAATCATCAATTCAATTTCCCTGACTAGGTTTTCCAGACAATTTATGGAAAATTTCCAGAAAATTGAAAACAAAGACTTTTTATGGATTTGACATATTTCATCTCGTTGTGTTAAAATCATGAACAGGACCGAGAAGAGCTGGCAAAAGACCTAGATCAGATGGGAAATGAATGTCCCATAATTCCATTGCAAATGCCATATGACAGCACGAAATGATAAATTTTAGCCCACAAAAAATTTTGTAAAAAGAAATAATGGATTTTTAGTAGCAATAATATAACTAACGATGCGATGCGACCACTAATCTCAAACACTGCATTTTTGTGGACTTGTTTCGAAATTTAAAAATTATTTATAATGATGGAAACGCTGTATGGAAAATTATGTAAAATTAGAAAGGTAACCAAACCAACACATCTAAATTAAGAATGCCCCAGACGAAATTAAAAAAAATAATGGATAATCGATTTTAAATGTACATGTATTTTAGTGGATATTAGCAAAAGATGCTAAATAAAATTCAAAGCATATTAAAAATGAAAATCTGCATTTGCCAAAGCGCATTTTGCAAAAAAAAAAAACCACCATTTTTATGTGATTAAAGTAAGCGGCATAAACCATTTCCTTTGAATAAATCTGCAGTTTCGAGCAACAATGCTGATTCTCAATATCGGAATGAAAACTTCGTAGGCCAATTTTTACAAAAAGTAGATTACATTGACAAATGCAGCTTTTCTGACATACTTATACCAATCGGAATCGTTGATTCGTTGTGCCACCACAAATTTACAGACATTGTATGTATATGAACACAACTGACTTCCCGACGAAATCAATTTCCCTGACTTTTACAAACCAAATCAATTTCCCTGACTTTTTCGGACCAAATCAATTTCCTGACTTTTCAGGACCAACTCAATTTCCTGACTTTTCAGGACCAACTCAATTTCCTGACTTTTCAGGACCAAATCAATTTCCCTGACTTTTCCAAACGAAATCAATTTCCCTGACTTTTCCAAACGAAATCAATTTCCCTAACTTTTCCAAACCAAATCAATTTCCCTGACTTTTCAGGACCAACTCAATTTCCTGATTTTCCAGGACGAACTCAATTTCCTGATTTTTCAGGACGAACTCAATTTCCTGACTTTTCAGGACCAAATCAATATCCTGACTTTTCCAAACCAAACCAATTTCCTGACTTTTCCAGACCAAATCAATTTCCCTAACTTTTCAGGTTATTCAGGTTTTCCAGAGGGCCATTAACCCTGTTTATCGTACTAACCTCGAGGATCTCCAAGTTGCCGTTAGTGGCTGCCGCATACAGCGGCGTTACGCCTTCCACGTTCTCCGCGTTGACATTCGCCTTCTTTAGGAGAAGCATCTTGACGATGTCAGAACGGCCTACGATGGTAGAAATGTGCAGCGGCGTCCTGCCCAAGTCATCTCCCAGCTCGGTGTTGGCACCAGCTGCCAGCAAGATATCCACGACATCAATCTTGCCACCTTGCGTGGCCAAGTGCAGTGCCGTGTACTTATTCTGGTTGCTGGAATCCACATTGGCACCCTTGGTGAGCAGGATCTTGATGATGTCCAGGTGTCCTCGTCTTGTAGAAGCATGCAACGGAGTGTTGCCGTGGTCATCGGAGTCTTCGATACCAGCTCCATGGTCTAGCAAAGTGACCACAATGTCCACGTGACCCTCCTGCGCCGCTAGACACAGGGGCGTACACGATGCTTGACCACGCACTTGGACATCGATACCTTTCGCAAGAAAAACTCTGACAGTTTCGTTGTGTCCTCCGAAGATGGCTGAATGGATAGCCGCCCAGTTCTTCCGGTCTCTGATACTCACATCAGCACCACGGTCAATAAGGTATCCAACGATATTGTCGTTACCCTTAATTGCAGCGCAATGCAGAGGAGTTTCGCCATTCTTGTCACCAAGATTGATGTCTGCTCCCTTGTCCACCAACAGCCGTGTTATGTCCAGATGGCCACAAGCCGCTGCTACAAGGAGTGGCGAGCTTTCCTGAGCATACACTGTCTTGACATCGGCACCTCTGTCCAGCAACAGGCTTACCATCTCGGTGCTTCCTGCCTTGATGGCAAGATATAAGGCGTTGATGTCGTCGTGACACTTGCCGTCTATTTCGGCACCGGCATCCATCAAGAGTGCAACTACATCCGTGAAGCCCTTCATGGCAGCGAAGTGCAACGGTGCAGTGCCTTCTTTGGTGGTGGCGTTGACTTTGGCGCCATTGGCGAGAAGTAGCTTGACGATGTCATGGTATCCTTCCTGTGCCGCAAGACACAACGGCGTGTAAAGTCCAAGTCCGGGAATGTCGATGTCCACGCCTTTGAGGACGAACGCCTGCACCGTGTAGAAATGGCCATCAAAGACGGCCAGGTGAATGGGAGTCCAACTCTGGTTGTTGGGGGAGTTTGTACTGGCACCGTGCTCCATCAATACCTACAAATTAAAATGAAAGCAAGTTTACATCGTTTAATTTCGCAATTTCAAATCTACACAGGATGACTGACAGAATATTCATTTAAATTTCTCTGACTTATCCAGGTTTTTCAGACACTTTTTGGAAAATTTCCAGACAACTTCAAACCAGGGTGTCTACTGATATGTAATTTCATTTTTCCAGTATTTTCCAGTATAAAAACTAACTTTTTTCAGTATAAAAATCAATTTTTTTCCAGTATAAAAATACAATTTTTTTCCCAGTATAAAAATACAATTTTTTTCCAGCATAAAAATACAATTTTTTAAGTTCAATAAACAATACTTTATGTCAATTATACGCTCACCAGGAGCAGATACAGAGCTTTTTCGAGATTGGGGTCCATTACCGAAATTGTGCCCCAATTTCCAGAAATTTTTGTAAAATGAAATCAAGTGTTCGATTTTATGCCTCAATTCTGTGCGTGAAAAATTCAGTTACTACCAGGCATACTATTAATAAACAATAAACGCCAAAAGCCAATTTTTTGAAAAAAAAATTGTTCCACCCAATTGGTTTTACACAGATTTCCACAAATTTGATTATTGAGATCAATAATTTAAAAGAGCTGCAGGCGAAATTTTTAGAGAAACGCACTGTTAAATGATGACATTTTTTAAAAAAAAATAGACCCGCATGATTGGCTTTACCCAGATTTCCACTAATTTGTTTAGTTGGATTAATATTTTAAAGCTCAGCAGGCGAAATTGTTAGAGAAACTTAATATGAATGATGACTTTTTTAAGCCAGACCCACATGATTGGAGCATGTAGGAGCCAACGAACTATTTCCATGGGCTATGTATCACACTGGGATCATTTAGAAGCTAATTGCTTACAGGGTATCATGGGGTAGAATTTTTAGAGCATTTTTCAGAAAAATAAATTTGAAATTGAACAATTTCCAGTATCAAAAAAAAGTCCAGTATATTCCAGCGTTTTCCAATATGAAAAACGATTTCCAGCATATTCGAGAATTTTCCAGTCCAGTAGACACCCTGCAAATCTACCCAGGGTGACTGACATAATATTCAGTTAAATTTCTTTGACTTTTCCAGACAACTTAAAACAAGCACTTTGTACGGACTCGACATATTTTTGTTTCAGAATGGGCCACCCAATCAATCAGTCACCATGCTCAAAAACGTGTTTTTCCAGTATTTTTCATCATTAACGATTAATATCCAAAATTTGGAATTACATAACAAATATTACAAAAGCGAAATTTTTAGCAAGATTAAACCGGGTTGAAATTAAACGCCAATAATTTGCACCTGCAAGTTTTCGAAATTTGAAAAAGTTTCTCTATAACACGATTTCTATATCGTGTACCTTTTATAATAGTCATGATGGAAAGTTTTTTAGTAAACACCCTTATAATATTAATAACGATGTGAACACTAGTGGTTGAAATCACTAAACTCAAACACTGAACATGTATGTATTTTGTGTAAATCTAGGGGATTTTTTTTGGCGAAAACTTTGATCCATGTCAAAATTTGATATACACAACGTTATTAACGCCATTGACGAAAATTTGTTTTTTTAAATAGCAAAAATAATGGATCTTAGGCGAATTTTAATGGATTTTACATCAGAAATATTACAAAACCGAACTTTTTAGAAAAATTAGATCACAAATACACTGTAGGCCTACAACTTTTATACTGTTTTCTGAGAGACCAATCAAAATTGTTGTGCAACAACAATTTTCAGATATTATAATACATGTATATGAATTTCTGCGACTTTTCCCGGACATTTCCAGACCAAATCAATTTCCATGACATTTCCAGACCAAATCAATTTCCCTGATATCTCCAGATTTTCCAGACCACTCTAATAAACACCCTTATAATATTTATAATGATGTGAACATTAGTGGTTGAAATCACTAACCTCAAACACTGAACATGTTTGTATTTTGTGTAAAGTTGTAGGGATTTTTTTGGTGAAAAATATGATCCACGTAACAATTTGATAAGTACAACTTTAGGAACGCCATTGGCGAATTTTTTTAAAAAATAGCAAAAATAATGGATCTCAGGTGAATTTTACCGGATTTTACATAAGAAATATTACAAAAGCGAACTTTTTAGAAAGATTTGATCACAAATACCCTGTAGGCCTACAACTTTTATACTGTTTTCTGAGATATCAATCAAAATCGTTGTGCTACCACAATTTTCAGACATCATAATACATGTTTATAAATTTCTGTGACTTTTCCCAGATATTTCTACACCAAATCAATTTTCCAGACTAAGCTGCAGGAATAAGACAAAGGCTTCACTAGTATACCTTGGATGTTTCCAGGTTGCCTTTGATGGCAGCAAAATGCAATGCGGTGTTGCCATCCACGTTGGCCACATTGACGTTGGCACCGTTGTTCAACAAGAGCCGCACAACTTTGACATGGCCTTCTTCAGCGGCAAGGTGCAACGGTGTTGACTTGTCCTTATTGATGATGTTGGGATCGGCTCCATTCTGGAGCAACTTTTCCATGTGCTGGTAGTTTCCTCGCTTGGCAGCCAGGTGAATCAGCTCACCAATTTCTCCATTAATGTCGATGAACGAAATTTCGGTGCCGCGCTTGCCCAACTTGCAGCAGCGCTGCTTACGAAAGCAGTTTTGAAACATCTTGGCGAAGGTTCTTCAATGCCAGAAACTGGATGGCAAGATCTTCAGCATTGCCGTAGTAAACCACTTCGTCTGCTTGAGCTAAATGAAAAAAATGTGAAAAAAAAACGTAATTTTTTTGGAAAAAGAAGGCAATATTCTCCCAGATGATTTTGGGAATGGTAAGCAAGCTGAGATTAGTAAACTTTCTGAAAACTTACATCAGTACCGGTAGAGTCAAATATCCAATCCCGAAAGGAGACGAAACAACCTGGAAAACTAAAGGCAAATGGAAAATGCATTAGTGAAAATCTGAAATTATTTTAATTTCATTCACGTGTTTCAAGCCTATTAAAAATATACTTGCAAAATTTTCAAAAAAGACTGCAATTTGTTGCAGGAAACTACTCGCATTCTCAAATAAACTGCAGTTCTTGCATTTGCAGAAAAATTTTAGCACTGTAGTATTTCTGGTATTTCTACAGATTTTTTAAAAACACCCCTATGCCCACCATGTAAAAAATTGTGAACATTTATTCTGAACATACTTTTGCTTTAAAAATCATTGTACCTCCATGTATACCGGTAGAATGAGTCGTTTGTCAGTGATTAACTTGTTTAAATTTAAAAAATCCGGCATACACAGTATTCATAAAAAAATTAATTAGATAAAAATATAAAATTCGCTTGGAATCAAAAGCCCACGAATTCACCTCTGCTGCACTCGATTTTGGATTTTCCTTAACTTTATTTATTCCCTAATAAATAATCGGCGGAATTAATAAATTCTAAAATTCAAGTTAAGCACTGGTGAAATTCTCATTCTATATTTGTGATAATTATATTTAGCAATTATATTAATTTTTCAAGCAAAAGTATTATCTGCATTTTTTTTCCTTTTTAGACACTTTGAAAATTGAAAAATATGAGGATAATTTGAACAGCAATTACCCCTCCCACTCCTGCCATGTTAAAAAATTGTATACAAAACATCACTGCGAATAATGAATAAATCGTCGTGATAATAACTTTGCTTGATAGTCTGGTTACTTCTGGAGGCGACAATTCAACTTTAATGAATAAATGCCCTTTGATTAATTAATAAA
>JAQGAF010006158.1:0-10693 GCA_034687865.1 Kryphioiulus occultus | reverse complement strand
GATAATGTTATCATTCGTTTATTGTTATCGAAATCGCCAAGTCCCGAACGCTCGTATACAAATACACAGTGAAATCAGCGGTTATTGTAATCAATAATTCGCTTATTGTTATCATTTTCCATCATGGAGAATTCGTAAAACGAGGAATGAGAAGTTTTGGAAGAAAATGTCTAAAATGATGTCCAATCTATTTTGAGTGCATCCTTCATGGGATGTCATTTCTTCAAGGAGTCAGCATTTGCTTTGCTCATCAGTTTTTGTCAGAAAACATTTTTTTTATTCTCACGTCATTTATGTATACCGCAGTTTGGCTAATTAACATCTTGGGTCCAGAGGCTAGTGTTGCTGAACCAGTTGTCAGAAAACTGTTTTTATTCGCACATCATTTGTGTAACACTTTCACATTTTTCACACTTTCACAAATACATGTAGTCATCAACAATAAGGGTGCTTGAGTTTTTCTGTGAAAGACCAAGTATCCAAAACTCCTTTGAAAATTGTCAATGATTTCAAGACCAAAATATCCTAAGCAACCTTTGGGAGTTGCGCTCGTACCCACGTATCACCAAAGATCCGCAAGTCCAAGAGGGTTAAACTCCAAAAACCTTTTGAGTTATATATCACAAGAAGCAATTGAAGGATGTTCCTGAATGTTAGCTAAATGTTCTGCAATTAAAATTTAAAGTTGGGAGCCCAATATTGTGCTCACCTTCCAAATTATCACTTTCAAATCAAAAATTCCACTTTGGCCGAAAGTGATACGTTTATGCTACAGGCTCCTGGTTTGAACCTTAATTTGCATTGCATGACATACAGAGGATAAAACAAGTATTGGCAATTGGTGTTTGTTACAAAAAGTGTCACAAAACAACTTAAAAGTTAATCAAACAAATATCATTTAAATAGCAGCAATCATTACTAATCATAACTAAATCATAACTAATCATGATAGTTTCCATGTGCGCCCGCAGGGGGGTGCAAAAGGGAATGTATGCAAAACATGGAAGGTATGGGCAAAAAACATGGATGTATATTTTTTTAAATAAATATATATACACACATGGGTTACCATATCAACGCTACCATATCCCATACAGTCCAAAACACCAGCACTGCTTTCGCCATAGAGTTTAACATGGAAGTGGTAGTGGTGTAGGTTTGGGGGTGTATGGGATACAGTAGCGTTGAAAATCTTCATTTAAGTGATTATATCAAGACTACCAGAACATATTTGAATGTGTTCCGCCATAAAATAAAAATCTGTAAGGAAAATTGCGCAAGAGGAGACATTGAACGTCTCCTGCGTTGTGGTTTTGCCATACATTGCCAATACTTTTTTGACACAAGTTTTTCACTTTTTTACTATTTATTTTAAACCACTTCAATTTATACAAACGAATCTGTGAATCTGTGAATGAGTTCCGCCATAAATTAAAAGTGTGTAAGGAAATTTGGGCAAGAGGAGAAATTGGACGTCTCCTGCATTGTTGTTTTGCCATACATTGCCAATACTTTTTTGACATGAGCTTTCACTTTTTTGCTGTTGTTTTTAAACCACTTCAATTTAAACAACGAATCTGTTACGATTAGTTTATTTACTTGCCTCTATTTAAATGATATGTTTGTTTAACTTTTAAGTTGTTTTTGTGAAAAAACGCCAATTGCCAATACTTGTTTTATCCACTGTAACGTTAGCTCTCACCAGAGGTCAAGGTGTTATTTGTCTGACTTCTAGTTTGACTTCTTCAAGCTTCCCGATGGTGTTCTCTTCTTCAGGAAGTACGACCGGATGAAGAAATTGGAAAACAGCACGAAATAGGCAAAATATATAGCCAAGGCAATCTGGTTGGCAGAGTCGACCACACAGCAACCAATTTCCGGTTTGGCCCTCATGTAGTACGTGTAGAGGGTGACGTACAAGCCCCCCAGCATCTGGAGCAGCTGCAGCGAGGTGATGGCCATGCTGACCGGTTTCGGCACTGGGATTTTGAGCACTTTCAGGACGTAGTAGGAGTACATGATGGAGTGCACTGAGAAGTTCATGACCATAAAGTAGTGTTGGATAGGACTGGGATTGGCGCTGATGGACCACGAGAAGAAGACAACGGTGGCGTGGTGGAACCAGTGGAGGATGATGAGCGGTGTCTTGCGGAGCACGATGAAGGCAGTGTCACCCAGCTCCACGATCTTGGATCCGATGAACAACGTTGCATATATGCCCAATGCATACTGATATTGCTTGCAAAAATCGGTGCCACATACGGTCGAATGGAAACCATCCAGGTTAATCTGGTAGAGCAGAGCAGACACAGTGCGCCAGGTGCAGAAGATGCTGAAGACGGCAGTGCCCGCATTCCAAAGGACCAAGAGGGCGTGGAGCTGGAAAGGTGGACGTGACTTCATGATGTGGCGTCCAGCTAAAATGGCCACCAGATAGGCAGCGATAAAAAAGTAGCTGATCTTCCAGTTGGCCATGCCCCATTCGAAGGCGCTGCATGATTCGAAGTTCTTCTCGAACCAGAAGAGATGCCGATCGTAGTTTGGGCATATGGTTGCAGCTCTGCAGGAGGACAGCGAAAAGCAATTGTAGGAGGAATCGTTGGTGGTGGCCATGTCCACTCTTGTGTCTACGGGGCAAAGTGAAAGTGGTGCTCTGGACGGGTTTGGTCCTTCTTATAACGTCGGTCTAGAAGGCTGTTGCCACCAACTGCCCCACCACTGCTGAAGTCCAACCCTTAAAGGCTCAAGGGCCTTTATTCATAAGCTTTTTATCTATATTCCCAACACGATGTCGAAACGAGGTTACTGGTTTTATGCTCGTATTGCGTAGGAAAAACCGACATTTTCATATAGGCCTACCCGCAAAATTATAATACAAATATAAAAACTATTCGCCCCAATTCAATACCTCAATTTTTTCATTGGAATGCTTTGAGCTATGACAGCTTCCATCATTTGCTGCATATCGCCATGTCCTCAACCTTGTCACTGCCATGGACGAATCCGGGGAATGGGGAAGGGCTAATCACGCAGGCGGGTTTTATTTACATTTGGAAAAATTGATTAAAAAAGCCGCAGGTGATAATTTCGCAAAAACTAGAGCTTGATTTCTAATGAAAGCAGCGCATTCGATCAATTAGTGTGACATTTGTATTCAACATACGATCGCACATAGATAGAAAAACTCTCCAAGTTTTTTTAAAGATCTATCAGTTATCTATGAAAGCTGGCTGCATACATGCAGGGTGTTTACATGGAGGGTTTACAAGAAGGGTTGCATGGAGTAATCTTCCGTGTAATTATAAACAAAT
This sequence comes from Kryphioiulus occultus, assembly GCA_034687865.1. Taxonomy (NCBI): domain Eukaryota; kingdom Metazoa; phylum Arthropoda; class Diplopoda; order Julida; family Julidae; genus Kryphioiulus; species Kryphioiulus occultus. Next base: position 7,382 of record JAQGAF010006158.1, on the reverse strand, counting down.
CTAGGTTAGTTGAAATTGATTTCCTAATAAAGCTGCGTTCTCACGTGTCGATTTTTGTCGATCAACTTTCTGTTGAAAGCGAGTTGAAACGTGAGAAGACGCTTTCAAAAGACTTAATCAGAGTTGATCATCGATCAAAGTTGACCACCCTTCAACTTTTGGTTGTTCAACAGCTTTCAAATCGCTCAAATCGTTCCATGTAAAGCAATTGAACACTGAAAATTACAAAATCGCAGTCGATTTTCGTACGAATCGTGTTTTTTTCCTTTTTCATGTTTTAATTTATGCGAATTTCGTAAAAATACAGCACGTATCATTTTGCTAATCGTCATCTTCAACTGTAAGTTGCATACATTTTCGTTGGAACGTATGAGCAGAAATTGAACAATTCTCGGTCAACAATTGTCGATCAATAATTGTTGATCAACAAAATTCGACTGGTGAGAACGTGGCTTTAGTGACTAACATATGAATAGAAAAGGTGTGAATCAGCGCTGTCAGATGTTTTTAAAAAGGACATTTACTTCGACAAAGTACATCGACATCGATTTTATAATTGCGTAAAAAAGGTAATCACATTTGCAATAACAGCAAATAAAAACGCAATTTAATTACAACTTTTTGCTGTTTCAACAAATGAAGTTGTTATAGGAGACAACGACATGCATATTATGCTTGGCAGTTTCCGGGGTCAAAAACGGTACAATACCGAAATTCATTGAATGTCTCCTGTGACTGAGTATCTTTGCACGGACAGCTGGTATTGTACGAAAGCTTTCCATTACGCATATGCATAGTCAGTGTCGCCATCCTGTGAGCAGTTTTGGCAACTTGATTAGCTTTCAATATGAATTTTTTTTACATGCTCGGCCGACAAATCAGCGGAGATTAGCTTTTTAGGAAACTTGTTTTCATAGATAATAATTATGTGAACGCTTATCTAACCTTAGGCTGTCATCTAGTAACATATCATTTAATAACAAGTCAATATTTCCAGATAGATTCTAAATGTAACTGTAGCACCTGTGACCCATTGTGCACCCAGGCACAATTTTTTTTTAAATTTACATATGCATGAAATCCATTTAAATTGAATTCTATTTGGATTTAATCAAATCTTTCCAGTGAATTACTGTTTATAACATCTGATTATGATATTTTTATAAAATAAAAGTAAAATTTAAAAAAATTATGAAAAAATTCCAAAAAAAAGTAACAACACCTGTGTTGCTCAGACAAATATGCCAGTTCTCTAAGATATTAGTACTAACAAAATAATGTAGACTGGATAGAATAAGAAACACACAGGCATTCATCACAAGCAAAAGTGTCACTGCACCAGATGTGTGAACAATAATTAACATTAAGGGCAACCCCTTTAAGTGGGACAAACTGTAACTCGCAAGTTGGTCCGTGTTTAATGGACAGCGAGAAAAACCCTTGTCTGACAAAATGTGCTGCTGTATGTTTGCCACCTAGGCAGAAATGGCTCATTTCGGCAAAATTTCCTTTCCCACAACCCAATGGAGAAAACCACAGTTATGTTGGGACCAAGTCTACATGATCAGACAATTGGAACTGAATTTTCTAGCGTGATATAACAAGATGCTTATCACACACCTTATTTTGACTAAATGGACTTTTTACCCTTTTCCTCAGCGCTCTGTGACGACAACCCCTTCATATTCGAGAAAATGTAACTTACAGAGAAATTCCTATAGTGCGACCCATCACGTTGAACAGTTATTCTTTGCACCGAACGTGTGCCATAGAGTTAGCATTATGGATAACCCTGTAAGTGTGCCACCCTATAACTCGAAAGTGGAACATTGTCTAATGAAGTTAACATTGACTAAATTGCTTTTTCAGTAGTCAACATGCATTTCTCACCCTCGTGGAGAGGTACAGACAAATTGAAACTGATATGTAGTGTACGCTGTACGATCTCATATTTGACAAAACTTAGTAAACTCTCCAACTGGGACACTTTCAGACAGTACCATAGGTGTCCCACATAGAGAGGTTGCATTATACATGTACAATACTAGATTTTATATTGCTAGCAGCTTCAATTTTTTTTGAAAACTTAGAAAACCCTAACTTGGACACTCCGTTAACGTGGACACCTTTCAAATGCACCATAGGTGTTCGACACAGAGAGGTTTAACTGATTTCTTTTAGCTAACTGTGACTCCAAACATCTCATTAACTCTTACGTTTGAAATGCACCATAAGTGTTCGACATAGAGAGGTTTCACCAATTTCTTTTAGCTAACTCTGACTCAAAACACCCTATTAACTCAGTTAAGTTTGAAATGCAAAATAGGCGTTCAAGATAGAGATTTCTACATTTATGTACTATACATTCGATGATCGAAAGGGTGTTTTAAGCAACGCACTTTCAACAGAAGAAAAACAGCACAACAGCCACCAAATAGCCTCTTTTGAACGTTCTTGCTATACATGGCATCCATTATCTCTCCCCAGAAGTAAGGAAAGGCATAATATGAAAGAAGCTGGAAGTCATTCATGTCGATATCTAGTCTGATTTCTTCACTCGTCCCAATGCAGATCGCTTCTTCAAGAAGTACGACCGGATGAAGAAATTGGAAAACAGCACGAAATAGGCAAAATAGGTGGCCAAGGCAAACTGGTTGGCGGCGTCGACTACACAGCAGCCAACTTCCGCCGTAGCCCTCATGTAGTACGTATAGAGGATGACGAACAAGCACCCCAGCATCTGGAGGAGCTGCAGCGATGTGATGGCCATGCCGATGGGCATCGGAACATTAATTTTGAGCGCTTTCAGGAGGTAGTAAGAGTACATGAAGGCGTGTACGAACAAGTTCATGGCCGAGCAGTGGTTGTAGATAGGGCTGGGGTAGGCATTGCTGGACCATGCCAAGAAGACGACGGTGGCGTGGTGGAACCAGTGGAGGATGATGAGCGGTGTCTTGCGGAGCACGATGAAGGCGGTATCGCCAAGCTCCACGAACTTGGAGAAACCGAACACACACAAGTATATACCCATGGCTTCATGATACTGTTTGGAATAAACGGTGTTGCATACCGTCTGATGGAAGCCATCCAGGTGAATCTGGTAGAGAACAGCGGACACAGTGCGCCATGCACAGAAGATGCTGAAGACGGCCATGGTCGCATTCCAGAAGACCAAGGCTTTGCGGAGCTGGAAGGGTGAACGTGTCTTCATGAGGTGGTGTCCAGCGAAAATGGCCACCAGATAGGCAGCGATAACGTAGTAGCTGATCTTCCAGTTAGCCGAGCTCCATTCGAAGGCACTGCATGGGTCGAAGTTCTTCTCGAAATCGAAGAGATGACGATCGTACCTCGGACATACGGGTGCGGTCCTGCAGGACGATATGGAAACGCACATATAGGAGGAATCGTTGATGGCGGCCATGTCCACTCTTGCGTCTATGGGGCAATGCGGAAGTGGAGGTGAAGCGCTAGCAGGGGGGATTGGGCTATGGACGGGTTGACCTCTGCTTATAAAGTGAGTTTGAAAAGCTGCTGTCACCAACTGACTGACCACTGCTGTCGCCCAACCCTTAATGGTTCAGGGGCTTAACTTAATTAGTTATTTGTATGCTAAACACATGGTTAAACCGGGCGCTAGCGCTCGAATTTACCTTGCTACCGGTTTTCTAACCGTCTTAATTGGAGAGCAAAAAGCGACCTTTTCAAATCTGAAAATTGTGATTCAATAAGCAAAAAATAATCAGCTCAACACAGTTTGCTGCATGCCCTCATCCTGACTAATTCAACCAGTCGGTACCTGTGTTTCGAGGTTTTAGTTAATCTAGGAAAATTATTTCGAAATATTTGAATTATGCCGGGAAAGCCGTAGGTGATAATTTTGCAAAAACTACACGGTGATTACAAATGTTATCAGCGCTTTCAATAACTTGCTGCGAGTTTTGCATTCAAGTTACTGGAACCTCCAAAGTTGACCACCTCCCTATGCTGGCCACATTTTAACTGTCCGGACGGTCACCACATTACCTGAATGGAAGATGGCTGCAACATGTTGACCACCTGCACTTCTGTATGTTGTATGTTGACCACTTGGACTATGACACACAATCGTAATTTACACTCTGTATGTTGACCAGCATGGCCTCAACCATGGATGATTATATTTATTGGCTGCTTGCAATACTTGTACTGTTCACCCCCAAACAGTAACTGTCTAAAGAGGTACAAGAGTTCATTTTGACAACCTTCACTACCCCTACTTTACTGTACGTGTAATTGCTGGAGAAATTTGCAGCACATTATCAATACTGGTACTGTGTTATGAACATTTTTAATAAGATTTCATAAATGATTACTGTAAAATGCAAGTACATGCAGTTCATGGAATGAAAATCTTGTGTCAGAACAAGCCTCGTCCATATTTTGACCCTACCTTATGCCGACCAGTTTGCGACAGTCCCTTGGGTGGTCAACTTACAGAGGTTCTACTGTACATGGACCCTGTAAGATTACATATAATGCGCACACTATATACAACTATTTAGACATCTATCAGTTCTCAATAGTGCTTCCCAACTGCATTGAAACCCAACTGCATTGAATCTCTTCCCGTATGTCTCGGACTGAAATATCTTCGACATGAGACATGGCAAGTTACAGAGCTCGACAAAATTATAAGTGCACCCCATTTATCGACGGCTTCTGCCAAATACGGGCATCTGTAGACATGAAAATTCAGGTTGCGACTCCTCATTGTATAATAAATAAGGCATGAAGCTTGTGAGATGATTGAGAACGAAACACTAATTTTATTGAAATCAGTAATAAATACGAGTGCGATTAAAGTATAAGTGTCTTTGACTAAGTTGTGTTTAGTGTACTGTGACGGTATTTTCGAACAATACAAATTGCAGTTACGCAATAAGTTATACCTATCATGTTTCAACCAAAGGACAAGGGGCAAAAAGCTCTCACATTTATGTTAAGGTTCCTTCAAATTATGTTGTGAAAAAGACCAATAAACGACAGTTTGAATTTATACCATGTGCAAATCTAGCTTTCCTAAAAATTAAAATCGTGTTGTCAAAGGCTGCCAGAGTTACAACAAACATAAGGAATGTACAACAAATAATTCCACATATCCCGAGCATGAAACTGAGATGAAACATTGGCTTAACCAACATCATAAAGAGGCACATTGTTAATTATTTTATAATTACAGTGGTTTCCACTTAATGGTATCGCGGATAATGTTATCATTCGTTTATTGTTATCGAAATCGCCAAGTCCCGAACGCTCGTATACAAATACACATTGAAATCGTCGGTTAATATAATCAACAATTTGCTTATTGTTATCATTTTCCCTCATGGAGGATTCTTAAAACTTGAGGAATAAGAAGTTTTGGAAGAAAATGTCTAAAATGATGTACCATCTGCTATAGATAGCGAAAATTTCGTTGAATATTCTTCCAAATTTCCGATATTCATTGACGAAAATATTTCAATAGCAGCCCCAATGACTAAATCCTGCACTTGCTAGACTATCTGCGAGTCAAACAGAGCTGCCTGATGAAAATATTTTGATGTTGACGAATATGAAACGTGCATCTTAGTTGCAAACCACTAAAAATGTTCACATGACAGAAGCACTAATAAGTTTGACTTTGTGGGCAGCATAGATCAATTGATTTTCAAATGCATGAATGCGTGAATTTGAGAATTTCATTAACAAATGTACACAGAAAAATTGCAAGAAAACCAATATAAGTGTTTTTTTAGCTGTACATGTAAATAGCTATGTAAAGTTAAATCACGCGATGCATATGTACATAAGAATTCAAATTAGGTAACGATCACCTTTTCCTGTCATTCGGCTATTGTTATCGAAATAGCCTGGCAGATACCAATGTGATCACATTTGCATTATTTTTCATTTACCCATCATTTTTGCTCCGCATGTGCAGTGTACATGACGTTAGGTAGCACGGCATGAAAGCCCCCTTATACCGTTTTGTAACAAATATCGAACCCCATATGGAAAAAAATGCATTTTAAATGCATTATTTAAAATATATTTACAAATGCATTTTAGAATATGTAGATTGAGTCCTAGAACAACCTGGGTTTGCATTTCCAAATGTATACCGAAATTTATTTGTATTATATTTCCAAATGTATTTGGAATGCATTCACAAATATATTTCATTATACATGAAAATGCACCCCGTTTATTTTAAAAGTAATGCATACATTACAAAAATGTTGATGCAATAATTACATGTGGCTTAATAAATGTTTTGTCTTTATATTCATGTCTCGATCCAAATACATAATTTGAGATGTTAATTAAAGTAATAAGCAAATAAATCGCCTAGAGTCCATTTTCATTAACCGGTGAACGTTTGTAAAATTTAATGTACCAATAAATTCAATTTTTCGGCATTTATAAATGCATTAAATGATCTTATTTAAATATACAGTCGAACTCGGTTATAACGAGCATCAAGGGACCGACCCAATTTGCTCGGTATAAGCTAAATTCGCCATACAGTTAAGGATAACTCACTTCTCGTGAATTAAATATTGGATTTCTTTGAACAGAAAAGACAGGCCTACATGTATTTCGTTCACAAGTTTGTTTTTAAGTAATTTAAATTCACCCTCAGTGCATAGGAAATGCAACGGTCAAATATTTTGTCACACTAGTCGTGATTTTCAGACCTACCATCCCATGTGTCAGCACTTGACATCATCATCATCGAAATTTGTATACAAATAGAATCTTAAATTATTTATTTTAGTCACTCAAAAGCCTGATCACATTTAAATACATGTATAATAATTCAAATTTGTATAACCCCTTCACCAAGATGACGTAATTCTTTAACATCCCAAAGCGCCATACAGGTATGACTTGCCGGATGTTTCTTTTTCTGTAATTTGCGAAAAAAAATTGTCCATGGGGGACACCTGAGGGTAAACTCGAATCTTGATATCTACATCTACTTGTACACTGTATATGAACTGGAAACACAAACGAAAACTTAAGTTTTGGTGTCTTGGATACCGTATTTTCGAAAGTTTGCTCGTTATATCCGAAAAGTGTGCTCGTTATAACCGTGCAGGATTCCATGGAAATCAGCGTAAACCAAATCTGCTATGGCAATTTGCTCGTTATAACCGAGTTCGAGTGTATTTGAAATACATGCATATTCAAAAATGCATTTTCATGTAGAGATGCATTTTTTAAATTCAAAAGTGTTTAAAAGTACACTTACGAGCAAAATTCGGGCCACTGCATGTATTGCCCACAAATGTGCTTTTCACATCAACAAAATGTCCGATTTAAACTCGGAAAAGTGTGGTATTTAGAGCAAGACATCC
>JAQGAF010006157.1:0-10696 GCA_034687865.1 Kryphioiulus occultus | reverse complement strand
AAATCATTTGTATTTCATTTTATAGTCGCACCTGAAGAAGGAGTTAACTCTCCAAAACGTAGTGCATCTTTGTTTTTTTAATAAAGTTTGTATCTAATTTGATCGAAAAAATGCAAAAAAAAACTTACATGAGACTGTCATATCCTCTCTGTTGCTGTATCAAGACAAACTACTGTATATGGTATGTGCTGAATACAGAAGTCAAACTTTGGCATGAGATACGCGATATCACGCGACTTAAAACATAGAAAAGCTTTTAGATCAATATTTAAACACTGTACGTTCCTTACATCTGCGTTACTAAATATTGTATCCGAACAAAGGCACCACAGATGACTACGCTAACATCCTGTAATGTTATCTCAGCTTATTGAAAGCAGTGATCACCTGGATTTGCGATCGCGCAGAAATTGGGCAAACGCCAAATTTATCCACCTCTTCACCTACATGTATGTCTACCTCAAATGAGTAGTGAATTTTATCTTCCCGCCTATTCGAGTATCGTGCAAATAAATTTCGCGAAACTAAATCCACGCTGTGCTAAAAACGTGCAACTACACACGCCACAAAATTCTGCTGAGTCAATCAGAATAGTTGTTCGACAGGCTATTATTTCTTGCTTTATCACATTATATTGTTGATGTCGTAGAACCGCACCCAGGACAGGAATGAAAAATCAAAACGCCAGATAAGCCAGGAATGCCATGTTTTCAGAAAACTTTCCCAACTGATAAGTTTCAATACTTTGTATTGAAAATACCAAAAAAAACACCGCTGAATTTGCATGAATTGGGAAATGCATTTTTGGGTTGCATGGCTGCGTCATAGGGAGGAACTAAAACAGCGTCACATCACGTGATTAGGGCGCGATGTTTCAGCATCAAAGGCAATCCCTGGGCCGAAAGGGCATTACACCTTTTTATGGTGGTTTATAGAAAGTGTGTCATTTCTCTCCTTTGGTTTTATGACATACCGTTACTTGTGCACAATCACCTACCCTTGCCCACGCTCCTTACCTACCATGGGAGTTCTAGGGTACACAATTCTGAATCAGACGCTGTACAGACAATATGTAGGTCTTAAGGAGGATGCTCCAGCATCCTATTACTACCAATTTGATTTAAAGGCAATACACTTGCGAATAAGGTCGCATGCAGAGGTGTCAGTCAAGGTTTTCTCAACCAACAACAAGGGAGGCCCCTCTGAGTCGCTTTCAACCCTCGGATGTCACAACACCCTTTGAAAATCATTAACTCTCTTGACCTTCCATTTGTATATGCATACAATGCACACATTGTAACAGAGAAATGCAATACCAAGCAATGCCCACAAAATGTGAGCATTGTGTTTATGGATATAGACTCGCGAAATTCAAAAGTGATAGAGATTTTTGGCAACCGTCCAGAGGGGAAAAAAATGAAATATAACTCACCGAAACCTGGACGCATTGAAAAATGTGCATTTCCGAATTGTTCAAGTTCTTCGCTTTGGGTTCCTCTTTGACGATGAATACTAGGATGTTGTTGTATGGTTCTTTGTTGTCTGTCCCAGTATATGCCATGGGAGATGTGATGAGGTTCATTGGAAATCGCTCCACGACATCCTTTTAAGTAATAAACATTAATTTTTAATATAACATTTCATCAAAAAATGATTAATTTGAATTGCTCCAGCATCCATTATATAAACTCATTACTATCTCCAACACTCTTTCAGAATCTTTTTCCCCATTCCCTCATGTGCCACATGAAATACCTTGGGGAGATCAGTTTTGGATTTGCCACCTTAGCTAATTATTTTATTTGATTGTTACAAACTCAAATTCTAATTACGCATTGCAATTACGTCTTCACAGTCAAATTGTAAAAAGAAACATGCATATCAAATGTCCAAAGGATAATTTTGTAAACAATCAAAACAAGTAATCAAGCAGGTGTAGTAAATAAGGTAATATTCAAAGCAAAAGTGAAATGTCAACTGCTCATGAGATGAGATCGATAAGAAGAAAACTGAACAGGATCACAGTGAATAACCAAAAATATTCTTGTCTTAACTGGATCTTTATCTCAACTACTCAAAAGACATGTTTATAATGCATGGACTCTTGTCATGCCGATTAACAGTTTTTTTTTCTATAATTATTCATGAGAAGGTAATGCAAAGTTTGCACATTTTTTTCCTACTATCAACCAGAAACAAATTATTTGTATCAATTATCAACAATGGTAAAAACCCAGGGTTGGACAATTTATTTCAATTTTTTCAAGTAGGCCCTAGTTCTACAATTTAAACTATGAATTCTAGATTCAACTGCCCTTACAAGAACATTGCAAACTTGTCAAATTATGATCAGTGGAGTGCTATTGTAAGGTAATTTCTCCAAAATTCAATGTTTGAAATATCTCTATTGAGAAGGTTGATAACATATTCATATTTAAAAAAAATTATTATATTCGAAGTGCTTACCCCATTCTCAAAATCTATGATGACGACCTGTTGTTTGAGTAACCTAATTTGCATTTTCTGTGTCCAAATTCCAGTCCGTTTTTCCATCTGCCATAATTTATTCAATCCTTCCATAGGATCCGTAATACCTTTAAACAAATAAAGTTAAGCGTGTTCGTCTATGACAAAAATCGGACAAAACACCAATCTCAAATCCAGAACGTACCATGAGTCCGGCCCACAGAAAACGTGGCCAGATGTTCCAATAAATACGTAGGTCCATCTTCCGTATCACTATGTTGATCTACAATTAGATTATGCATGAATTACGCTTCTTTAGGAAATAAATGCACATGGCGCCTTTCTGAAATTTATTATGAGAGCAACAACTGTCGGTTTTTCAAGCTCAAATTGACACATCTAAAGGGCAACAATACACAGCTTTAAAAATACCTTTTATTTAGATTTAATTTTCAGATGTTTGTGGTTTTCGACTCAGAGCAGAAATAAAAATTACACAAAAATAATAATGAAAAATATTCCATTCCATCATTTTCGTTTTTATTCCTGTTCGTGATAAAAGTTTATGAATCAGGCTCAAAATGAAATTCTATAAGATCTAAGCCTGAAATTTTGTCCAATAAATGTCTAGATATTTTGAACCTCCACAAGCATATAAAGAAAGAATTTAGAAGAAAAGAATTTAAAGAAGTCTCAGTTAAATAAGCTGCAGCCTACAATTGAAAATTTAAACGAATAATGCAAAAGCTACATGTATATGCACTAAAAGCCTACTTTGAATACAAGTGAATGGCTCATCAAATTTACAATGACCAAAATACAAGATTATCTTATTAACCTGAGCTGTATCCATTAGACACCGAATGACGCGGAGATGATGAATTTGATTCGCGTTTATGAGGAGACATTTGTGGATTTCCAGAAGAGCTACTGTATCCAAAGGCACTATAGTTAAGTTATAAAGCAAAAGATATGTTAAAAACAGGAATTAAAACAAAATCAATTTTATTCTGCATTCGCTCGTACCTTGGGCTTTCACCAGGGACACTCCATGGGGTATGGTGATATCCGTTATTCAATTCTGGCATTGTCATCCCAAACAATAGACATTGGTAAAATTACCAGCCAATAGATAGACTGACGCCTGTTAAAGAAAAAACAAAATGGGTTAAAGAACTGTCACTGATTTCTGGAGAAACACAGGCAAAATATTTTTTCTGTACTTCCCCAAACCAGATAAAATTCACCCCATATGATTTTATAAACAAAAGAAAATGAGAAACATGTTCATCCAACTCAAAAAACTGACAACTAAAAAATCATCAATGAAGTCACCCGGAAATTAGCGCAATAATGCCTAATAGCAAAATATTCAAAGTCTGACGCACATTTCCCTATACAGTTTGTCTTAAGGTCAATGCACGGAAACGCAGTTTTGAAAACAAACTTAAACCGAAAACATTCAAATTGCCTTCAAAATTACACGTGACAACAGAATAGCTTCGAAGTCGAAGGATATGCAATAGTGATTTTGCATTCAAGATTTCATGGCTAAGCAATCAACCGCAATACAAATTATAGTATTCTATAATGATTACAATTGAATACCGTACAAATCATATGGTGAACCAAATGAACATACTGAAACCTAGTGGACGTTGCAGCTATAGTACCCTGCACAGATACAAATTTTAGACTCAACCAATTCATGATCAGGTTTTTACGTGGATTCAAACTGATACTAAGTACAAGTAAAAATGATCAGCATAATTAATCTAGATAAACATTCAACTGATTGAAATTAGAGCACTAGAGCCATGTGACTTTTTAAAGTTCAACGAATTCCAGCTTCTTACGCTGTTGAAATTCGTTACTGATATTATGACAACTATTCATGTTATAACGAGAAATTAAGTTTAGGAATGCCTATAAACACAATTTTAACATAAACAAGGTAAAGGATAGACCCACTGTAAACATGTACATGTGCAGGTGCCTATCGCGTACGTTTCACCACTGCTTCATGAACTGGCATGAAATTCGGATTTATGACAAGTTGTAAGAGCTCAAGATCAAGAGTTAGTTAATGGAACTTATTAAGTGGCTATAACTCAGTTCATATATTCCACAGGTAAATAATATAATTAAGTTCACGTGAAAGAAAAAAATCATTTTGGTATTGATCTCAATTGCAGATAGTGGGCGTATGCTCATTATCGCACTACATAACTATTTGCAAATTTTATAGACAATATGCTGACGTCAATAAGGGTACGACTGCGTTAATTTGTTACAGATTATCGTTTTTTGTTCGAACTTAATCTACAACACAAGAGTGCCTCCGTCCCTAACAAGCAGTTCAAATTTGTAGAAATCGCATGACGTCTCTAACAAGATTACATTAAGAAAAAAATCCCTGCAGAGAATATAGAGATTTGACTAATAGGAATGATATTACAGCATTTTCCTATCACCATGGCGTCAAACTTGATGCCGCCTAAAAGAAGAATCCCTACCATTTAATTACTATTAGGTGGAATGTGATCTGCTGATTACTTATCAACACTTAACTATTTTGATGCGTTTATCAGATTTGGGATATTCCGATAAACGAGTCCAAACAAATGTTTTCGTCCTCTTGAAGCTACCGAGGAATTCCTATATGGAATATATATTTTAAAGTTCGACTAACTTGACTATTTTATTTATAAATTGGTATATTTCCATTCTCAATGAATCGCCATTTTATTTAAAACTGCTTATTGAACGTACAAATATGGCCCATACACACCATTTCTGATTCACATAGTGTTGATCCAAACCAATTATTCATGTTACACGTTTCTCCACCAAATAATGCCTTAAAGTGCAATGCATTTAATGTACTTTGAAAGACGAAAATTACTAGAATTTCTATCGTTAACATTAAATCTCACAAATGATTAAGAGGTGTTATGCGGATTTAGGACTATCTGACAACCTTCTCTTTGAAACTTGACATGTGCAATGCATTTAGTATTGTTGTTTAGTCCTATTAGGCAATGTTCAATATCTCTGATTACACCGTGTGCTGAACAAACGACCTTTAAGAATTGCTGTACACAAACAATTCACCACCTTTCTGGAAAAATAATTCGCTTCAGCCACAAATAGATAGCAATTGAAATTGTTTGGGTAACACCATGGCAACATACTCAGGCATGAACTGCACATTTTTTTATTGACTAAATTCAATGACTTGAGTGAATGCTCGTTTTGGCCCAATTTAGATGCCTGCAAAATTCCAATCTCCTGCCAGGCCAAATAATTTGAAAATCTGCCACACCCAGTCTGATTTACTACAGGCAAGAAAGACAAAGCGTGTGGCCACGGGGTCCAAAACACTCCCCCAAAAAAGGATAAACTGCACTGAATATGATGTATGGGCATTAAAACCAGGAATGCGACAGCTTGTCAATGACGGTGCTATGTTATCCCGAAACACAAGGTAACATTTTCCGAAAATCTGCTTTGAATATAATCAAGAACAAATTTGCCAAAGGCCCAAATTTCAATTTTTCGTTATCAAATTGGATAATGTCTTATCTCATTCGACAAACGCTACGTAGTGGTGGTACTCATTGCCATAGATACAGTATAAAGTTACCTGATAAAATACAAACACGTTCAAAGAACAGCGCAATTGGCTGTTTTTCCGTAGAATGCTAAAAACGCAATGGTTTATTTATATCATAGTCAATGTTGACACATTTGTACACTCGTTGTGTACCAGTATTTAAAATGACACGAGTAGATACTAATCATATACTGGGTGACAGTAATGACAACTGGAATACATCTGATTTTCGATTTAGTGGGTCACGAATTTTCTAGCATTTTTGTTTTTCAATTACGGTGAACTCAGCAAAACTACGAAAATCAAATTTTTCTGTTAATGCAAAACAAGTCGATTTGAACATTCGTTCGTGTTAATATCGTTTTCGATCTATTTATTATGAAGTTTTACTTTCTTTCGCAGATAATTTGAGGAAATTTTCCAGCTTCCTAGATTTTCATAAATAACCGTTTCCCCCAAGTGAAATGAACATACATGTACATTTTCGTTGCGTGAGAGATCCTCGTGCTCTTATCAAGAATCATAAAAAATCAAAAGGGGATCAAAATGATTAAAAGTATACTGCTAGACCTTCCATAAAAGACGCTAGTCACCAGGAATAGTGATGATAAGAGGATCTCACTGAAAACAATTTTGTTATACTCTTTCTAATGGCCCAAGGGTATGCCTTTTCTTTGTGAGTGCTAATTCTCAAATGTCATTTTAAAAGGAATATTTCTGAATGCAGTTAGTAATATAGGTAACGACCTTATATTTTACATTTACGAAGAATTGAAAATCACATTCGTATGGACCGTAATAAAAATCCCAATCGAAACAGACTAACAGTTTCCTAAAAAAAACTACAACAAGTGTCTTACCTGAAACTTGTGTCGCAGTTATCTACAACAAATTCCAGCTAACTGCTAAATTAACCACGTCCAAAATCACCATCCGTCTCTCACAATATTGTGCACTGCTTTGACAACAGAGATGAAGGTTATGGGCTAGTAATCAAGATTGCTTGCTGGCCTATCTCAACTTAGATACGATAAGCGTTATCAAGCGACCGATTGCAGGAAGAAATAAATGCACGTTTATGAAATGTGCATCGTAACTGCAATATATTTAAGTAGGAGAGGCTATATTAAACCAGTAACAAAAAAAACGAAAACCGGCCATATAATATTATCAAATAAAACGCACGAGCAGATTGCATGCTAACTGGTCTGGGTTTGATGCTGAAATCAATAATGTACAAAGGACACCAGGATGACAGCTTGTTTCGCTCTGTAAAATGGAAAATTAGTGTCACCCAAGGTTAAATGCGGAAGAAAGACGTGCCACTTGTACATGTAGATTTGCTAATATAAATCCAAGCAAATTAATTTTAAAACACAGTTTTGATTTAACAATTTCCCACCTAAGGAGTTGCCTTTAGGTGTCTGCTTATAGGCTACAGGTACTGTACATGTACATAAATTGGCCGTGAACCGAATGATAGTTATTTTTGTCAGTTTTGTTTATGAAAACAACTTATATATATTTCAATCAACACTATCAAGCTTTTAACTGGAGCCTGACGTGCAAGTAATATTTGCAACTATAGCAACTCAAGCGTGATAACGCGTTTTATTGTTTAATTAAGACTTGCCACCATTATGCAAAATATTTTTGTAAATTAAATATGCTGCGGCGTTTGTACGTTATCCAGTTAAACGAAGAAAAGTTCCCACAAATCACGAAATGTTTTGGAAATTTCTTAGTCTTGCATGTCCGAAATTGGAAATCGCATCGAATTTGAATCCAAATATTTCAAATTTTCCCACTAAATCACGAGGAAATTAACATCAATAGTAAGTGTCGAAAGTGGGGTTGATTGTAACCGTTTTAGATACAAATTCAGTTCACTGCACACTTTAATGCACCACAAATAAGCAGCTTCCATGACAATACCCATGCATTTGCACATTTAACGTAAAATGTTACGGTGTAAAAGTTCAGTTTTCACCCACAAAGTGGGAAAAACGCAACCTAGATAAGTTAGAGAATTTCAAAGAATACTTCACTAAAATCAGCTTTTTCAGAAATAAACCCAACTAAGTACCAGGCCTATAGACAATTAAAAACCCCTGGAATGCTTAAATGAACATCCACCAAGGCGATCATTGAAGAAAATGTGTAGGTCATTGTTCTGTTTTAAGTCATATACGTTTTCATTTCATAACCAAAATTGTCTTGGAAGTTTTGGACACTAGATTGCTTATGAAGTAATCCATGCAAGTTAAGCAGACCTAAGATAGAAAAGGATTAATTTAATTAAAATGCATCTTTATGTTTTGAGGAAAACTATGACAAAAAACATTTCAATAGACAATGGTATAGGTTTATCTGATTATAGATTTTAGAAAATAAACGCAGGTGCATTCATGGATGCAGCACCACATACATTATCACCTGAAGGCATAAAACAAGCAATTATTTAACGTCCTTGAAATTCAATTAACAATGCACCCAAAAACTCAGATGTGATATTAGGGCAATACATTCTAAATGGAGTGCAGCGCAATGATAAAAAATTATTGCGCAGACAGTCTTGCGCACTGCCACCTCCAATTACCGTATTTTTATACTTCACCTCCATAATCTAATTACCGGTAATTAAGTAAACATAAACAAAGGAAACCTAGCCGTAATTCCTCGTAAAGACAATGGAGTTTCTTGCTTGTTTTAACGACCCAATTTAAGAAATTATGCGCACGTTCCCCATATCAGATTTTAAAGACCTATTCAAACTAAAATTTCATTATGGCCCCAAATGTTTTTTCGGCGTAGCAATGAATATTGGACTGAAAGATGATTATATGCGTTGGCAAGTTTATGTCAATAAAACTGAATATTCCTTTAAGCCATCAGCAAGCATTTGCACCAGGTCTCTTAATTTTAGTTCCAGTTTACAATGGACTAAATCTCAGTATGTACACAAGAATAACGCACCAACTGTAATATAATGAAGGGCGCAGGTGCACATAAACAGTATGGTGGCATTAAAAGTACGTCATACGGATGATTCACAAATTCTGCGCTAATACCAGTGATATTTACACCGCAACAGGAAATACTGGGATACAAATTTATATATTTCAATTGATATGGCTTACGATAAAACTTAAAACTATTTTTGCGCATCAGGGTTAATAAAGAATATGGATTTGCCTAAAATATGATGTCTACGGAATTTTAATTTTGGTACTATGAAATCAATCACTTTTCAAAAAAAAAAGCTTCAATGGCTTTCAATATGTTTTTTAAAAGTTTAAACTTGTCTCCAATAATGGGACAATGTGATCTAAATAGTTTTTAATTTTGGTTCATTATAAACCGACGTTAACTTAATCAGACCTCAAGATAATACGGAAATTTCAATTTTGAACTGCATGCAGAAGTACTGTACAGAATTTTTTTCAAAATTATTAACCAATCTACATGTACTGTTTCAAAGTTTAGTAAAATACTTTCGATAGTTTCCCAAACTGTTATTCAACCAAATTCATGCTCTTATGTCTAGTAATTTAATGAGTAAGGAATTGGTGGCTTGAAGACACCCTATAAAACCATACATATATACAGTACATTGTAAGAACTATTCATAAGACTCAATTTACAGCAAAATAAGCAATAAATCAAAAGATCACACCCTGCATTCTGAGTTTCATATGCCAATGACCTTACCAATATGATGCCTGGAATTTTTTAAAATTGGGGACAGATCCATCAGGTTTTTATTTACTCAGTATCAGCGGCCGAATGATTGAAAATATGGGGTCTAATAGAAAACACTGCGTCCTCAATATCTGTTCAAACCGTTTCAGGACAAATAGTTTTATAGCTAAGAGTCCTCTACGTGTATCTTGGCACGACGCAAAAACTTGAACCCAATAAGTTCTAAAGATGTAGCTAAAGAAGCTCACCATAACTACTGCAGTATTTTGTTAGCAAATCATTCATCATGGGTAATTTAATGTACCCTAGTTCAAGGCTAGTTGCTCAAAATCGTACCTCATCCTGGACTTTTGAAATACTAATACTAAGCGTTGGAATCATTTGGTAATGATGACGTCAAGAAATTAAATGTTAATCAATTGAATTGACATGAAAACTGGAGTGGAATCATCTTGGCGTTCTTCAAATTGTGATGTCAAACGAGGATGATCTGTTCATTTTTTTTTTAATTTCTACAACGAACAGTCACCTGATAGTGAGCATTTACACGACTTCCATAACTGAAATTAATCGAGTACCGCTGAGTTATCGGATAGCAATGTTAAACTGAGATACACAGTAAATTCCATCACACGATGAAGCGTCACAGTTCAACATCTTTGCTCAGACGTGGACTCATTTGGTAATTTTAAAATCAATGTTTGCTTCCTATCAGGATAAAAATAACTAAAATACCGATGACAGTATATTACGAAACCAAAACGCCAATGTACATGTTATTGTTGACGACATAAGAGTATCAATAGGGGGTGTCAATCCTAAAACATAATTGTTGATTGAAATTTACTAATTGGTGTGCGCATCCGCAAATGACTACCAAAACCGGTTTTTCAGGTTTTGGTAGCCATTGCT